>JACXGI010004012.1:14942-57386 GCA_016801175.1 Esox masquinongy
CCCCCCCCCCCCCCCCCCCCAGCCCCATGACCCTCAGAATGTGTACAGCACTTGATCATGTCCCCTTGTACCAGCCCAGGGTGCTTCCCATAAAAGAGGCTGATTATCTGAGTCGGCCGTCCACATGACCTCCTCCACCCCCTCTGCACATACAAGAAGCTGTGACAGTCCGGCGGGTCACTGGGGCATAACTACACAGCTCAGAGACCTCCGTCCACAGGGAGCACATGGCCCGACCACGCACCTCCCAAAATCCTAATCAGTGTGGCATGGAAAACGCGTCTTCTATTCACGCATCTTCTATTTACACGAACAGAGTGTCGTTTGGAGAAACTGCTTCAGTCGGGTTCAGAATGAAAAAAGTATAAAACAAAAGTAATTGCTTAAACCAGCAGTGTGTGTGTGTGTGTGTGTGTGTGCACATGGAAAAACGTGGGGGGGTTGTGTGTTTAACTCTATGGCACACCATGTCATGACAAAAACCAACAAAATTACAGACATATACAGTAGCCTCATTCCATTCTCAGAAGTTGAGGCTGCTTTGAATAGATCAACATGACTGAACAAAAAATGTAATCGCTTCAACAAGTTAATTCGTGTGACCCCATGACCTTTGCCATGGCCTACGTGTGAGAGTGACTCACTCGTTCTCTCCCTCACTCGGTTACTCACTCACAGGCCCCCTCGCTGGGTGACTTTCAAACACTGACCCATACACCATGGTGCCTGTTGGACAGTCACGTGCTGACCACAGGAACCGGGCCAACGTGAAAGGTAACAGGACCAGTGGCAGCGCCCAAATGCCTTTCTAGGATCTAGTTTTATTCTGTACAACGGTCATGCAGCAGAGACTGTGGCAGTTTAATCCCCAAAAGGTCATCTACGGTGGTAAGAGAAAACGTGTAAACAAGCCTATTCGCAATTGTATTTCTGCATTCATTGAAGAGATAAAGTGATCAAATAACACAAAAACTATTGTACTTGTTCATTTCTCTACAGAGAAAAGGGATCCAATATCAATTTGTTTATGTAAAGTTCATCAGCTTAATGAAATGCATTAGTGTTCAGAAACATTTTATCTACACATTTAAAAAGAGAATGTGTTACAGTGCGAGCGCAATGTGTGTGTAAAAATGAGGCAAAAGGGAACGAAAAATCAAAAAACCAAGCGATAACGGTTATATCTCTGTTGTATTCTCTGTTGTATTCTCCGTTCAGGTCAGAAAAACAGCACCTCACATGTATACATCCGGAAACAATAATCCGTGCTGAACTGTGACTAACAAAACCAATACATACTGAACTAATAACTAAGAGACAACAGGTGCGTCCTCGGGGCGTGCTGCTACCATCACACTCCGGCCGGTGGTTAGTACACCGGCGAGGTAGAGCACCGGATAGGAAGAGGAGCTGCGGTGCCACGCAGAGCAGACGTCACAGAATGACTCCAGTAATCATTCATGATCAAGTAATTGTCAGGCAAAGTTTGGACCAAAACACAATCCAACAAAACCTGCAATTGCATCCAACGACTACATAATGTTCCAAGCTTGATGTGGTCTTTGAAAGAGAAAGATATAGGACCAAATATTACATTTGAAGCAAAGTTTTTACACTTCTTGAGATGACTAATCTAGAGGTCGACATACCTTCTCCAGAAAACAATTGTAATGTTTGATCCATTTGCTCAATAAAATTAAAGATACAATTGTGCTATGTGTTTAATCAGGTTCATTCTATAATTAAAACTTAAAGGTCTGATCACATTTGAGGTGTAAGTTCACAAACATTCTCTCATCCCTGTAGCTGTCACTGAAGCTCTGTTTTGAGACAATTTTCATTTTGAAGATGTGTTATAATGCAAATTACCTCGGTTTATTCTCAAGGAGAACTCATCACTTCAGTCAATTAGGAAAAGTGACAGACAAGTCAAATTGGAAAGAGTGACAGGAGAGAATTTGTATAAAGGGTGAAAAGGATAAGACTGAAACCAAGACGTGAGTCAGCAAGCAGGTCACACTAATGGGATGTCATTTCCTGTCAGGAAACCAGAAGAAATGCAACGTCAAAGAATAGATTTCTGAACTTCCTCTGTGGGAATCCCTATCCTGAGAAATCATTCTCTGAGAAACCCAGAGTCATCTCACTCTGACATTATTCAGCATTAAGTGGAAACGTAATTTCCTGCCTGCTTTAACACTGCAGCGTCATGCTAGAGTTAACATAAATGTGAACAGAATGTGAGTATTAACCTTGTCTGAGCCAGAACGCTCCACAAAGCAGGAGCCAACATATTACAGAGGCAGATCCTTAACCCCAATCCATCGTTTAACCATCCAGTCTTAGAGAGGACATTTACCACAAGGCTACAGAGTTCACATAGTGGATTGCATAAGTATTCACCCACTACAGACTTTTGTACATTTTATACTGTTCAAATCTGGAACAAAAAGGTATAACATTTCTGTCACTAATCTACAAACCATATTACAGTATTTTGATTTTGGAAAAATGTATATTCTATTTTATTAACTACAAATATTGTAGTTAGTAAAAGTATTCTAGTTACTGCATAAATATTGTAGTTATTGCATAAATATTCATCACTTTTGCTATGACACACTAACATAAGCTGTGGGGATGCCAGTATCCTTCACATGAAACAATTACCTGAATAGTCAACTTGATGAAAGTGCCACATTAGATCAAGGAGCTTTAAAACAAGCTTGGAGGAAAGTTCTGGAAGACCACCGGGATCAGCCCCAGGCATGGGTTCAACCATCATAAAAAAATGTCACGTCACAACCATGAGTCTGACTAGAACAGGTTGTTCAAGGTCACCAAGATGCCAATGTAAGTGCTCCGTAAAGCTGGGTGGTATGAAACAGTGGCCTCGGAGAAAGCTATTGTTGAAAATCCAGCACATGAAGTGCTATTTGGATACTGCCATAAGGCATTTGGAAGACACAGTAAAGATGTGGTAAAATGTTCTTTGGTCGTATGAAACCAACATTTAACATATTGACCTGTTGGGTGCAGCACCATCACTCATCTCACTGAGAATACCATCCCCCGTTAAAGCATGGTGGCGACAGCATCATGTTATGAGGATGATTTTTATTGGCAGGGACTGGGAAAAATGTCAGGATTAAGGGCAAGATGGACAAAGCCAAATGTTGGAAGATCCTAGAGGGAAACCTGCATGAGGACATAGACTGGAAATAGGTTCCCCTTTCAGCAAAATAATGACCCTAAACACAGCCAAGGCTACAACAGAGTTATTTAAAACCAGAAAGTTGAGTGTCCTAGCATGGCTCAGTAAAAGAACATACCTCTATCCAGTCGAATCTTTGGCGAGACTTGCGGTATGAGAATGCATGCACTCGCTACCGTATGTTGTTCTGGAGGCATGCGTCTGCTAAACCAATCAAATGTAATATTACATGGGATAAAAAGTACTCCTATGAGATATTTAGCAAAACAATATTACGTCCACCTATTTATTGAATGCATTTCAATAAAAGAGTGCATGTCAGCTTTTCCCATTTTTTTTATGATGCAGACCGCATCGTATGTTTAAATCAATCCAATGTAATATAGGATTAGCAAAAACACGTTCAAATTTAAGGCTTTTTGTGTCAAACATGTAAAAAAGTACATAGGCCCATTCACTATAACCAAGATACAACTGTTTTGACAAATGTATGGAAATTAGACATTTTTCAAATCTATATTCACATGATCCCTGATCAAATGAAACAAAAATGTACAAGCATGCAGCTTCAAATCCAGAACAGACTTGTGCGGCCCAGGGAGACCCATGCGTAATTAGTCTCCCTAAACCTGCGTGGGAGGCAGACACTCTGTCTAAGGAGACTATACCTAATGCGCTCCACTGAACTTGAATGGCGGGGATAAAGCTCCTCCATGCTTTGCCTCATTAGGCTATAGATATCGGTGACTTTACGCACGTAGGCTACCGCCGTCGAGTCCTTAAAAATGTATCTTCTACTCAAATGCAATAGTAGCCTATTGCGTTCACAACATAGATTACGGTAGCAATTACAAGTCTGTCTTACCTCTTGAAATGTGTAACATTCGCAAAGCAGTGCGGCATTCTTTACGAGCATTGCGCAAAATTATAAAGTACGTTCACACTCTTCAGCAAGTATAGCAAAAGGCAATTGTCCATATAAATTCCGATCACGCCCAACGCACTTCCAGGTGAGGAATGTGGAGAGCTAAGCGCTGCATGCGTTTCCCTCTGGGAGCCAGTACAGTAGCTTGCGACTATACTATCTATCAGGACTTTGCATCACTGCTTTTGGCAGCCTGCTAAAACGTGTATTTACCTCCCCTCAGCAACAGATAAGACGATACAGCAGATATGGATGAGCGCACGCTTGTTACGCGTCAACACAGACAAGCGCCATATAACATCATCTCAGGTCGTCCTTCGCCAAACCATTGAAACTATTGAACCTCGACAGAAAATATATGAAGAACAACTAGTTACTCACTGGGTGCCTCCATATCGGAATCCACATAGTCCCTCACAGGATCCTCGCCGTTTCTCCCCTTGGCCCGTCTATTGCCCATTAATTGCAACTGAAGCTCTTTTATGGATTTGTCCCTGGGTTCGCACTTATCCGGTAGGTGTTTCTTCAACTGATCCGTTAGACTTTTTTTATTGATGACAATGAAAATAAAGTTGCATTGTCCCGTGATAACTATCTGAACGACTTCCTCTGTCATGGAAAAAAAATATTTAATTGCCATCCAAATATCGGTGTTTTAAAACAATAGTCGTCAAATGTAAATGTCTCCGAAAAGCAAACAGGGACTTTCCATTGACTTGTCTTTTAGCAATTATTCCCAGTGCACTCACAGCACACGTTTTCCACTTGTACATAAATTTCATTGCAAAGAATGGATCAAAAATTAATTCTTTGTAATCCTGGAAGGCACGTGTGCCTTAAGTGGCAAGGTGCGCTCATAGTCCAGAGCATCTCCAAATCCTTGATGTTAACTTCATTAATGTCCCAGTTTGCCGGATAATGAAATAACTCAAGAGACTATTGTGTCAACATCTTACAGCTTTTTCACCCCCAGACCCGGTTTTGTGACAGTCTGCCTGTCGCTGGTGCTTGTCTACCCCACTTGTAGCCAGGTGTCTGGGAGACACAGCCATCGCGTGGCGGGGTCGGAAGGATTTTCTGGAGCCCTCCAAGGTTCTTGTCCAAATATGTCGGTCACTGTAGTCTCCTGCACGTCTAATGCACAACAGCAGGTGACCAGCACAATGCAAAAAACCAATGTCTTTGCCCTCAGATCTCTCAGATGTAAGACACCATCCTCAGTCAATCAACATGGACATTGTGAATATTAGGGCAGGTACTGGGTTGTGAAAGCCAGATGGCTAATTTTTGTCTTGTGTGCAATGCAAAACACTCTTTAATAAACACTCTTTAATAACCAACTCATGTGGTGAGTAACCTTGCCTAGAACACATTGGCCACTAAAATAATGCCTAGCTTTGGTCTTGTTTAATTTCCATTCCATGAGCCTACTCATCATATAATAGGCCCAAATTGTTTCTTTCGGATCTAAACTTAAGTTATTTACTACATGTGTAAACCCTGAAATTAATGGTATAAAATGCTACCGTTTTATAAAACCACGATAAATTACATTTGATGTTTTATTGGTAATGTCATTTTTGTTCAGATGGTAACTTCTTTGTGGCCTACGCAGTGCCAGAGAATGGACTGGGGAAATGGACCTGGGCCCAGGGGCCTCTGACCATTAGGGGCCTCGGGCTACAAGGCACACCGATAGCTGATAATGGTCCGAGGCCCCTGGGACAATCTACTGTGAGTGATTGAATTTGTGGACCCTTCAGCCCATCAAGTGCCCCCTGACTACCCCCCTGACTACTATACAGGGGCCCCTCTGCCCCGCAACAACCAATACCAGGGCATCTAGCTACCAGTGTGTGTTAGATATTTGATCAATTTAATATAATGTATTTAATATTAGATATAGTATATTTATATTAGATAATGTATTTCCATGAAGGTGAGGCAAAAATAATAATATATATTGATTATTATTATTGGTGTTTGGAGCTGTTTTGTAGTCGTAGTAGATATGATTGTTCTCAGCCTCACTTAAGTCACTTTAGATAAAACAAAGCCTTTGCTAAACGACTAAATGTAATTTTTAATATTTCACTTAAAATAAAAGTACATTATACAATTTTTAGGGTATACCAATGCTTCAGATTAGTATGATTTGAAATAATTATTATATTTCCTAACATCAGGAAAATTCTGTAGAAATTTTGCAGGAAGATAGTTGTAGGCCACTGTTATATTTCAATAAAAAATAAATAAATTTTTCTGTCAAACCAATGAAAGCATTCTGATATGTACATTTTGTCCAATCAAATTAAAGTTGCTGTTTGAAAATTGTGGGAATGACAACTGTCAGTTTTGTCTAGTCTAGCATGGCATCGATCCAATAAGTTATTTTAGTGATGACTTTTTTTTCTTTTGTGGATTATAGATAAAAACTGCTGTAACAGTGGGGCTTTGAAAAGAAAAGCAGAAAAAGAAAAGGAAGCAAGAGAGGTTATATCATGGGAAAAAGTCCCAGTAATTTCAAAACGTTTCCGTAATCAACGTGAAAGTCTGAGAAAACAAGGAGTGGTTTTACATGGAGGGGGACTGATGGACGAAGTGAGTTCGGGGGTGGGGATGGGGGCCTCCAAAGACACTAGTGCCCCGGTGCCTCAGAATGTAGATCCGTCCTCGGGCCTACATTGATGTATTGACTACTTGGTTCACATCTAACTACCTTGTGGAAAAAAGGTTATTGGCTGTTATTTTAAATATTCTGTTTTAAATATACATGTCTGAATTTTAATAGTTTGTTATGCCTTAGAAGCTAACAGGAATCCAAAAACAAATAAAAGAGGTTCAGGTATTCAGCATGTGTTTGAACAATTTGAGAAAAATGTTATTATCCAATAATCTAGTTTGTTTATTTTACCCTTCAACAATATGTTGTCTGGTGGTCTTTTGACATACAACAGTAGTCCATCCCTACGTGTAGTGACATACAGTATCCATTCCATCACCGAAATAGAATGCGTGTCTCAGGAGGATACAAAGACACTTTCAAGGAAACTAACCCAAGTTCAATCCGAGGCCAAGTGTCCACTCCGTATGTTTGCAGACGGCATTCCTAGAAACGTTTCCTGCAGATATAATGTAGTTCCCTAGTGCTAAACTGAAGTTCTCTTCGTAGTTCTCTGAAAACTGAACTGGCAGTGTATTTATATATACATATATACACACACACACATATATATATATATGTATGTATATGGAAAATATATATATATATGTATGTATATGGAAAAATATATTAGGTTTCAAAAAGACAACTAAATGTATTGCTTGTACAAAAATCTGACAGAAAATCAGTTTGTATAAAGTTGACATAGAACATCATTATGTACTCATATTAAAGATTTTGTTGTAATTTATATTTACAAGAATCCAGTAAACAGTGCTTGACGTATACTGTTTAAATAAAGGAGATATCTTTATTATTATTATTGTATTCCTGATCCAATAAAAACAAATTTTCACCATAAAAGAGCAACAGGACCTCAAACAGTGGAAAATTCGAAATGGCGGTACAAAACTCTAGTCAACTTCTGTTTACGTCAAGTACTGATATAAAGGCTGTTATAAGAAACCATGATCTGTTGTGAAAGCTTACAGCAAGCATTATATCGCTTTACAAGTGTGACATCAGGCAACAATTTGCATCCTTTTACCTCCCAGATGAAGTTGTGTTTTGTTTGAAAGTGCGCTTTCTATGGAGCCCCTCTCTAACGCTGTGAGGATAAAACTTCATTAAACAAGTACAGGGAAACCAATACCATATGTGTGTATGTTCACAAAAAAATACACTTTAAAAGTGTGACACTAAAATCCTCTACAACCTGTCTGTTTTCCACCTGTTTGCTATTCTGATTTACATACTTCTTAAGAATCGAATTGCACGTGATCACTCATTTCTAGCAGTAGTCCTGTTGTATGAAGGCTGACCCTGACTTGTGTTTCCGGTGCATTCCACACCCACCCGTTACAGCCCCGTTTCTACCATCTAACTAATTATTGTAATGAAGACTGTTTTTTTAAAGCTACATGTCTCCACGTGCTGGTACCCCAGTTGAAGCCCCTCTTAACTGTGCCCTGTCCTCGACCTTGCGGGTGTCACACAGTAACTATGGCCACAGCGGGTCATGTGATAGTGAGGGGACCTACCAGAATAAGCCCACCGTTCTTTGAAACTCCTAGTCTGGGCGAATGACACCAACTATACAAGTAATTTCAATAGGTTGGAAACTGCTCACATTTAATGGATCTCCGACACCTCACATCTCTTTACATATCTCTACAGACCATCTTATCGCAAGGTCAAACTACTACCCGTCACAATTAAGTAATGCCACTGGGCCGTGTGTTTCTGGCATCATTTCTGATGTTTTCCATAAATGTTGGTACATAACCTTGGAAGGCCAAAGAAGAAGATTTCTTATCAACTATTGCTGTAAGGTATGCAACGCACTTGTTGGCACCTTGGACAGGTAGGCCATAAAAGACAGGTGGTTAACAAAGCACACATTCACACGGGCATGCAGTGACGCGTCAAAGACAACACATGTGTGACTAGCTGTGCAGCCCTATCGCCTCCTAACATGGTCATGGTCTTTCCTGCAGACCCGGACCCGTGGCTTGTCATACTATTTGCTCTAGTCAAACTCTGGGCTGTTTGCTTATGTCTGAGCCAAAACGAGGAAAGCGGGAGACACGGTACGTGCTGTGAACCATGTGTCGGGGCTCGGGGTGGGGGGGTCCCGTCATACTGACTCCGTGGCTGGGACCTACGCTGTCATTGCATTAGGGATGACTTGAAAGGGAAAAATGGGAAAAAACTCAAGGACACCACCCCCTCCCCTTGTGGATAATAAACAAAGACAGCAAGGAGTCAGAGAAAGGGAGACGGAGAATCCACAACATAGTCAACATCCACAGCAAAGGTGCTTGGCGGTGGTCTTTTTTTCCCATGTTGCTGGGAAAACGGCCAGATAGTTCTGCCTTCTGCGAGTCAGTCCACTGGCGCGACACAACAAGACAGGAAACTCACATAAAAGAATGGGGGGGGTCAGGAGACAGGACAGGGACAGTAGCCTGTCGGAAGTTATTGTTTCAGGCCAACGCAGGCGTCTATATGCGGTCTTTCAGTAGGGTCTGGCATAGGACAGGTTTCACTTATGTCATGACCCTTACAGCACTCTATTCACCTATGATATTGTTCATGTTTAATAAGGCCTTTCTGGAACGGAAAGCTTGAAAGTTCGTCACCATGAGGCTCGAGCCCCCCCCCTTAGGGAAATATGTATTGTATTGGGCCCTGCTTTCAAAGGCAAAAAGTAATATTCAATGACCTTAGTTTGATACCCATGAGCCAATAGGGAGGACCTTAGCATTATGGGCATGTGGAGTTGCCGGGCTGTCCCCCTAGTCATACACTGGCCTGTCACAATTGTTATGTAAATGGAGCCAGGTGTGTCGTGGCAAAGGTTGAGGTGAGGCTCGTGCTTTAGATAAGGGTATGGTGGCCGAGACAGGAAACCTGACCTGCTGTTTGGCAGGCTCTATAGGTATCTGGCCAACCCAATCACCCCGACCTCAAGCCACCCCTAGTGATTGTTTTAGGAAGCCCCCCCCACACACACACCTGCCCCTCCCTCCAGAGCTATAAATACCTTCCCACTAGGGGGATTTTAATAAACTGTGAAGAGCCAAATCTACAGATAAACTGTGTTCTGCAACAGATAGAACACTTTAGCTCTAGCAGGGTACACAGCATAGATATGTTTGGTTTTCAACCCTAACCCTATTACACAGACCTCAGTAATAGGCAGTAAAGAACTTGTACTTAAATTACTTTATGCTCCTGGGTGTTAAATGGTCCAAATTTGACTCTATGTAACAAAAGAAAGATCCATAACAAATCCTATTTTGACAGTTTTAGGTAGTTTTATTATTTAAGACCAGAGACTTCCAATTACTGTTTATCCTGTAAAATTGTTTAAAATCAGTACGTTGGTGGGCGCTATGCTATAGGTCAATTGCCTTTTGTGGCACCATGTTCAGTAAATTACCTGGAGGACAGGCAGTCTGTCTCCAGTTTCCTCCATTAAGCTGACCTCACCACCATTCAAGCAACCATACGATCATGGAAAATAGAGTTGACATACCTAGTGGTGATACAGCCAGTGTTTGTGTGGTAGGACAATTTCAGGTCCCCACTGATGTGGAACCCGAGGAACATAGTGAAGCTTTTAACCCTCTGAATTAATGTTTAGGAGGAATACATTCAGCTCCTTAAGTCAACATTCAGCTCCTTCAGTTTTACGTTGAGGGAGAGGTTGTTTACCTAGCACAGCTGCACCAGGGCTCTAACCTCCGTCCAGTTAGCTATCTCATACCTAACAATTACACTAGAGTCATGTACGGCCACGCAGTCATGGTTGAACAGAAGGGGCCGAGCATGTACCCTTGGGGGGCCCCTGCGTAAAAGATCAGCATGGTAGAGATGCTGCCTAACCTGATCACCTGAGGTCAGCCGGTCAGAAAATCAAAAATACAGTTGCGCAGCGCTGGGTCCAGCTCCATGTCTCTGAGCATTGAGGGTACTATGGTGTTGAATATCCAGCCGTAGTGGATAAACAGCTTTCTCATGCGTTCCTCTCTTTGCAGACAAGAAAGTGCAGTGTACAGTGGGATCCAGGAAGCCGGTATGATAAGGATGATGACAGAAGTGAATGCTCCTGGGCTGTAGTCATTAACCTCAGTCACTTTGCCATACTTGGGCACTGGATCAATGGTGGAAATTTTAAACAAGGTAGGGACGACAGAACAGAAAAATACAGTATAATCACAAACATTTGATACTGATTTGTTGACTGTAAACAAAAAGCATTGTGACATCTACTATAGTGCTTATCTTTGCCAAAAGAGATATCCCTTTGACTATAAGCAGGGATGAGGCTCAACACAGCTGTTTAAAGTTATGGAACAGAGTCCTAATCTAATTGCACAATATGGCATAATAGAAAACACAACCCAATAAAACACAGCTGTTTCATTTACTACAGTGCCAACTGACATCCCCTTTGTAGTTTTTTTTACAAATAGAATTTTCTTGTACATATTTGTGTGTGTAAGAATGATGATTCTGTTTGCTACGGATATAAGTTATTTACAGCGTAATAAGTACGACACTATTATAATAAAATCAATCAATGTTTTCTTTGGAGCTCTTGTGTAGTCTGGACACACTTGATTCTTAGCTTTTGGGGCACTGGGGCCCTAATTAAATATTAGCTTTGTGTCTGTAGATCCATTGAGGACCCTGTTTTATGACCGTGCCCTCAGGTTCCTAAAGCTTCAAAGATCTCATGGTTGGAGTTGACAAACCAAGTCTGATTATATCAGGTTAGGAAGTCCATGATGTAATCACTGGTCACACGTAAGACCATGTGATTATCTAATGTGTGATAAATGCTTTTTAAAAAAAAAAAAAATGTGTAGTAAATGCTTTATATATATTCAGATTCAATAGATCTGGAGAACAGAAAATATTTATCGCAAATCATGGCTGGCAAGCCTTATCAAGTGCCTTGTTTCCTGTGGCTGGAAAACAGTGAGGTGCTCCAACAGATAGCGGTTTGAAGCACATAAAAAGTAATAAAGGGAAAGACGTTTAGTTTCTCGTTTTTTTATGTTAACATGATTGTTTTTTTGTTTTTTTTACAATAAGGATATTTTTGTTCTTATTTAAATGTCTGGCTTTTTCCAGGAAAGCACTGAATAAGATTTTAGGGATATTCCCTGTTAAGCATAGAGTAAAATACATAAAAATAAAGTATGTTAAAATGAGGCTGGAGGTTTTGCACCACAGTCAATTAACTCCTTTGCACAGAAGAAAACACTGAGGAACTTTAGCTGCTACACCACGGTGAACTGCCCGGCCCATCTACAACACAGTAAAGTTCATCAGTGCCTGTGGGTTCTGAAACACTACAGGCTTTCCGACATCCTTATTCATGAAATCAAAATGTCAAGTACAGACTTTATCACTGATTCTTTTACGGCTGATTTTTTCTATTCTCTTAGCTTGACATCCTATGTACTGACCTGAAGTAATCTGAAGTAACTCAGGCTCAAATATTAGGTAGTGGAAAATGCATTCAGGAAATTCCCATGGAGACAATATACAATATTATCATGACAGTTAGGTGGCGGTACATGCTAATCTCATAATACTGACAATACTGTGATTTTATTGACATTTGATGTTTTTGATTGGGAGGATAGCCTGGAATACATTCATATCTGTTAAATCAACTCTGGACAGTGTGACATTAAATTTAAGGTCTTAATTTCAAGTACTTTGAAACACTTAGGCTTTGAGTAAAGCCAAAGTTCTTCTATGCAATAGAAACTAGCCATGCCAGCACGTCATTCAGATAGCTGCTGGTGAATTGTCAACAATTTGTCTATATCATTTGCCGATACTATGTCAACTCAATCTTGTCTCCCAGTCTTGTAGACATACTTTATGTGAAGCTATGAGCTTAACTGACAAGTGCAACCTGTTTCCAGTGGGGCTGTGCACGGGCTACGCACAAGACCCAGTCTTCTGCATGGACAACCGTGAGTCTTCACTGTAACGACAAACGTAGCACCTCAGCTGAACAATGCAGAGGAAGAGTGAAATCCTGTGTGAAAAGCCCTGTCACTGCGTACCATCTGCTCCGCATTTAGGAATATGCTGGGAGACTACATAAGTAGGTTAACCAAACTGTGTAGATCCTGGCAGATTTGATATGTAATGCATCAGCAGTTATAGTAGAATTACTTCACCGGGGGCTCACCAGAAGGAGATGCTAGCAGCCATGGAAGACCCATGCTGTGTTCAGGCAGTCAGGAGGGTTTCATGCAGAGTGGCCCTATGGTGACAGTTTGACAGTTTACAGTAAATTCCTCAGAGTTTACAGTAAAGTCCTCAGAGCCTTATAACTTGGGCAGATAATCCAGAGCTGGGTTTACTTGCATGTGCAGCAACATTTATTGGTGGCTCATTGGCCCATATTTGCACACACTTTTCCACTCCATAAGGGTGGAGACTCTAGCAACCTTAACAATTATTGGCCAATCCCTAAAGGATCCTGTCTAGCAAAGATTCTAGAACCACTGGTGAATACACAGCTTTTGTATGATCTTTTCTGACTGATAATTGTATTTTGAATATCCACCAATCAGCATTCCGACCAGGTCTTTGTAATTTGACTCAGTTGCAGTCAAAATAAATAGTCCAGGCCACTTTTATGTCAGTCTTGGACTATAGGGATATAATATAAATACAATCCAGAGCTTCCACTCTTAAACCTTTAGATGCTGTCTACCTCTGTGCTCTTGAATTTATATCTGGGATAGCTTTAGAACTCATCATTGTAAATTGTATGAAAAGGTGGGATGGGCATCTCTCTATGTACGACAAGAGAGGCAATGTATTTTCTATTTACAAGGCGTTTGCAGAAACGTCCATCTTACAACCAGGGTTTAAACTGGGATTTGGGAAGTGGGGGTGCCCTACTTTCTACTTTCCAGTTGTATCTAAAATGTTAAACAGCTGGCCATTGGAAGTACGGGAGCTCAGGTCCTCCTAGGTCTCATTTCAACCCTGTGCGCTTCCATTCAATTTAATCCCTGCTTACATCACAAATTAAATTTAAAGCAATTAATTATAACATAAGAACACAGGAATGGTTTGTACAGGATACACCAAGAGTTGCCTCTGCCCTTGGATAAACTGTGTTTACTGATCTTGCCACATTTAAGTGGAATAAGCTCCAAAATAATCTCAAGCTTGAATGCCTTGTACCCATAAGTTAATTTAGAGCGTTACCGTAGGTTTCACTACAAGAGAAATGTGTCTGCTTATGAATGATTGTGTTGCTTGCATTATTAAATTTTATTAATCTTTTTATTTCTATTTGTATTCTGTATACAGGCCGTTATTGTAAAAAATAACTTATAACCTTACTGACTGCAATGCAATAAAATAATAAATAATTGACTGTGAAATCCCATTGAAAGTCATGTCTTCTTTTCTACACTCAATTATTACTTGATATTCTTCTCTGACATTTTCATGAATTTCCCAATACCATGCATTTCAATCAGTACAAACCATAGGCCTAAATCCTTCAGACTTTTTTTATCTGATTCGACATATTCTTGTGTTTTATTTAGCTGTGGTTATTCAGAAAAGGGCATAGTTTTGAATAAGGGCTATGGTTAATATTTTTTACCCAGGCAGTCCCAGAGGAACAACGCCGTGCATTAACGGTCCCTGGCACAAAACATTTTGAGAATATATGGACTCAACTATATAGCTAGGGTGTAGAAAGCATGGATTTTCTGTGGTTAACTACATAAGCCATATTCTCCACGAGAATGCTGCCTACCACACAGGACTAACCTCTTATAGTGGAACTGATGGGTATGACCGTTTTACCTCTGTGACTATCAGGCTGCTGCTCAGGTTGGGTACCTTCCCCAATCAGCTGTGAGAGGAGACATGCATTGGTAATAGCTAACACATTTTTTTTCACAATTTACAGAGTGGATTGAACTGTTAACATGGTATGCCACAAAGACACTGTCATTGCCATGAAAAACTACCCGCAGTCCTGAATATATGCCCATATTGACGTAGAGTACTGTAGCAAGCTAGCTAGACATAGGCCTGCCTATTTTGAAACATAATTTGAATGAAAATGTGACAGGATGTCCTCTCTATTTTCACTGAAACCATTTTGCACCTTGATTTTCTTCGTACCTTTAGTCCTTTAGTATTCCAAGTTTTTTCGTCTGGTGCTATAGCTAAAGGACCCCGAGGTCGAACAACAAAACCTGGAGTGGGAAGAATGTCGAGATGACCGTTGGATTTCAAAATGTGTGGTTATCACTATCTATCATCCTCCACGCGCGATGCTCACGCGCACTCAGTAGGTAGATCAGTAGCCTAGAATAGCGCTATTGGGTGTTGAGAAACACTATATCAGGTGTGCGCTCGTTGTTATATGGCGTTAGAGGAAAATCTTATTTAATTTAGAATAGCGATTCATAAAAGTGTGTTAACTGAAAGATCCTAGTCCGGCTTCAGAAAAAGACGCGCACACGTTATTCAAATGTGCCTATTCCCATGAACGAGGAACTAATTCGTCAGCTTTTGCAGATAGGGGGAACAGTTTTATCAACGTACTCAGACGCAGCTTTTCCTCAACGTCATTGAATGATCCCAGAGACTGCTATAAAAAAAGTCGGTATGTTGTTTTCTGTAAATTGTATATATTCATTGTACAGGTGAACTGAGGTCCGTAAAGATTCAAGACATGGCTTATATGGAGAATAACAGTGCTGAGGGGATTGACTGGGGTCAAAAAGCAGTGTTGGGAGAAAAAAAACACAGATGTACAGAACGTAATTCAGAATTTACTGGGGCTCTTCCGGAGAACGCTCACATTGGACTTCCTAGCCCAGCACCAGACATTGTCAAATGCTCCCTAATATCTGGAGACTGTCTTTACTTCCACTATGGGTGTGATGGCCAGGATGACAGGGGCTGGGGCTGTGGCTACCGCACCCTCCAGACCATGGCCTCGTGGCTGTGCCATAGCTGGTGCCCACCATCGCCTAAGGCCAAATGCAGACCCCCACCCACCCTCCCCGAAATCCAGCACGCCTTGGTGGCAATGGGGGACAAGCCTGTGTCATTTGCTGGCTCTCGTGAGTGGATAGGGACGTTCGAAGCAACCCTGATCCTTGACTACTTCTACAATGTCCCCTGTAAAGTTGTCCATGTGCGGGGTGGAGGGATAGAACTGAATAGAGCTGCTGAGGAGCTCCACGAGCACTTCCAGAGCCAGGGGTCCCCTGTCATGATGGGAGGGGACCGGGATAACTCTTCCAAGGGGATACTGGGTGTGTGCAGTCGGCCTGAGGGCCAAGGGAGCTACCTGCTGGTGATGGATCCTCACTACTATGGGCCCCCGCTGGAGAGAGCGGCACTGCAGGGGTTGGGATTGGTGTCGTGGAAAAACGTGGGGTCACTGGATAGTAGTTCCTTCTATAACTTGTGTCTGCCTCAGACTGCCAAAACATGAAAGGAAGAAAGTCTGATCCAGGGGTAAACAAAAAACTCCTATGTCATGAACTTGTCAACAGAGAATTATTTTCTGGACTTTTGTTTGTTGTAAATATCTGAGCAATTGTTTGTCATTGTTCGAAAAAAGTTGTATTACTAATACTTGAACTGTCCTGTGCAGCTGTAGCTGGAAGTGTTAGTGGCTGAATAGAACACAGTCGCCCTCTTGTGGATGAATGCAGACTGTTCAGACTTAAAGCCATAGATGTAACAGTATGTAGGATTACTAAGTAGTTCTGTGGCCATACCTAAATGTTTAAAGGGTAACACACAGAAAATTATCAGTTTTGAGGCAAAACCAGATGTATTAGGCTAGTTAGAGTGAAATGTCTGGTCTTATGTTATGTTTTTTGTTATGTTTTGGTGTCTTTTAGCATTAAATCTAGCTCCAAACTATTAAACTCTGCCATTGAAATTTGTTGAGGCACCATTCAAAAGATGCTTGATTGCTGTCAAGAGGGGGTTCTCATACCTTTTAAATGTGCTAGATGTGCTTAGTGTAGTGGAGTTTAGTTCTTTTCCAGTGTTATTTATAAAACGTTTTGAGCAGCAGAGGTGGTTTTGTGTGTTTCCCTCTTGCAGAAGCACCCGTGGCCTGCATGCCTTCCCTAAATGCCTACCGCCATTGCTAACTGGTAGCTACACACCAGCAGGTTAGATGGTGATGGGGGACATGAGATTGTGTTTGGGTGGAATGATACGTAGTCCTTGATGCATTTCTACAATGATCTGGCTAATTTCAGCACCAGGATGCATCTCGCTTACTCAAACTCAATGTGAATGTTTTTTTTGTTGTTTTTTTTCTGATTTTGGCCTGATTTGCTCCCTCTCTGTAACAGCGGGGAGAGGCTCGAACAGAGAGAGACGAGGAAGGGGGTGTGATGACAGATACACATACTGTGCAAGCAGCAGAGAGCCACGCTGACAAACAAGTAACCAACAGTCACTGGGGCGGTTTTAAAAAGTAGATTTCTGACTAAACTTAATAAATCACTGGATTGTAGTTTGACTTTCTAGATCTAGGCAACACTGAATGCAGCATATGCATAAGGCATGATGTAAGCCTGCATGAGTCTAAACATCAAACCCACCCCCATAATATTAATTAAGAGTTCACCGGCCCCCACAACTTCTACCTGAATTCTTTGTGTTCAGTGTGTTGGGTGTTGGGCAAAGGCTGAAATTGTGTGGAGACGAGAGTGACCCTTTAAACAATGTCTGTCTACAAGCCCGGCAGATATATATAAATGCAGTAATTATCCGTCATTTGTTAGTCATGGGTTTATTTTATACCAGATATTTCAATATCTTGACATTCTTCTGTGGTGAGCAGTGCAGTCTGTCTCTGCAGTGGAGAATATAAACCGTCAAGTTGTCTTTCATTCACATAACACTGACTTGTTCTTGTTACCCAGAAGACGACATGCAAATTAAGCTTCTGATCAAAGAACGGACAACAGGTCTTAAATAGGACATGATTGTCATACAGAGAAGTTCTTTACCACTGCAATGCTGCTATATCTGTAATCTCCAACTGAGTCTAACTTCACAGGATTTGATGCCACATCTTTATTTCTTGTAAATAACACCTCCTCCAAAAACAACATTCAAGTATCTACTCAATACAGAAATCAGATCATGATAAAGATATGACATTGAGGTGCGACTACTGGCACGATTGCATGGTTTTTCACTATGAGTCAGGCACACAGTCGTTGTAGAAGATCTGGAAGTTCTTGTCCACGTCCATCCTTCCTTTGAGGAATTTCTCCAGGTTATTCACCGGAACCTCCATCAGGTGGTTATTGACACGGTCGTTCATCCCGTAGGCTCCGAACACCGGGAACTTGTAACGGACGAAATAGGGCGCATTCTGGTCGTAGTCGGTGCAGCAGTAGGCCGACCACATGTACTCGGGGATGGCAACGCGGTCCACGTTGTTGCGGCGGATCATGTTCCCCGAGGTCGTGACCCCAGTGACCACATAGGCTTTGCCACGGCAGTAGTTGTTGAGGCGCTTGCGGATGAGGTCCTTGTGCTCGGCCCATGGGCCGATGTTGAACTCACGGACCTGTGGCGGGAAACGAGAGCGGTCATTTAAGAGCACTCCCATGCTCTTAAATGACTTACGGTGGACAAAGGTAGACATACCGAACCGTGCAACCGTAGCCGACCTACCTGGGGAACCATGTTGGTCAGGGTGTAGGTGGCGGCTTTGTCCAAGGGGTCGGCCTGGTGCTCGTCAGGGTTGAGGTGGCCACGCTCGTACTGGACCACATCAGCGTAGTCCTCCAGCACGGCCTGGCTGTCCTCAAAGTTCATGTGCATGTGAGAGGAGGACTGGGGGAACGGCTCCATGTTGCTCGTGCCCTTCTCTGATGCCAACTATATGGAGGGAGGGAAGGAGGTGGGAGGGAAGGAGGTGGGAGGGAGGGAGAGGGGGAGGGAGGGATAGAGGGGAGGGATGCATTAGTGGTTCCCAACCTTTTTCAGTTAATTTCACTAGTAAGCCTATGTTGTCGTGAGTTTTCTCAATGTACCCCCTGTGGAGAGGCCATGTACCCCCAGGGGTCCTAGTACCCCAGGTTGGGAACCACTGCATTACACAATATCATTTAAATGGACATTCGTTTTGTGACGTCAGTGTACCAATACATGAACATAGCAGAGCACATTGCAATATTACATCCCCATTCATTTGAAGCCTGGCGTACTTGGGCTATGTCTGTACTATGGCCCGCTGTTTTGGGAGCCTGATAGACATATAGAGTGGGACGGAGACTTTGATGTGAGGGTGGAAGGCAGAAAAGTCGGGGGAAGAGAGACGTATCGCGGAAACGAGAGGATGTTGTTGAAAAGTGAGAGTGTTGTATCACACACAAATAGATTAAAACGTTGTTATTGTAGTACCATTCAAATTGCCCACAAACCCGCTTATCTCCAGCTTCCCAAGAGCAGTAATATTGTCCCTGCAGAACTCTGCTTTAGTGAATGGGTATGTCCGTGATCAGTGTCTGTGAGAGGACCTTTGTCAAACAATTTTTTCACATGACATAGTCATGTTTCTATTTAGTGCATGAAAACACCTATGTTAAAGTAAACCCAAGATATACAAGCAATGAACACCAGGCACATACTGCAGGGTTGCGAACACTAACAAAATAACACACATACAACCTAAGAGGCAGAGCAGACCGACTCTAAAACACACCTCCGTACTTTCACACTTATTAGCCGCTTACCTGCGGCTCAAACATCCAGGGAAAATCCACCCTCTTCTCCCCATCGGACTTCTTGAAGATGTAGGCCGAGTAGAGGGGGATGTGTTTGTGGGGGTCGTAGAGGGTGACGAAGCGTGGCTTGTCCTCGTAACGCTGGCAGATCTTTTTCAGGGGGCTGCTGAGGGGGTAGCCCCGCGGCGGGGTGCCCATGTACAGAGAGTCCTTACAGCGCTCTACGTGGTTGAAGTCCTCCACCACGCCAGCCCGGGACCCCCGCAGACGACACAGTAGGACAGCCAGAGACAGACAAGAGGGGATTGATAGGTGTCTCATGGTGACCATGGAAGCTATCCTGCCTGCCTGTCTGCCTGTCTGTCTCTGTGTCTGTCTTGACTGTGTGCCTGGTCTGTCTTTCAGTTGCCTCACGATGATCCTGTTTCTCCCTTTGCCCTTCACACACTACTGTAGCTGCTCTGTTTCAGCCTCTCGCTTTCTCCTTTGTATTCCTTATCTTGTTTCATACATGTCGACAGTAAGACTCTCTGGGTCAGTCCATCTCTACTACCTATTTCAGAGCCCTTTTCCATGTATTCAAAGTGGCGAGCCATGATAGCAAAGTGAGAAGCAGTATAAATGTATGTTATCAGTTTTTAGCTTCCAAAATGGCTTCTTAGAACTACGCCCATCAACAGGTCAAGCACTGGTTAGATGTCTTTTAATATGTAATATGTAAGCCTATTTAACGCTTTCCTATATTCTCCTTCATGCTCTCTGGAGCTGTTAGTCCCCGAAAGGCTAGGTTTTGAGTATCGATCTCATGCTTTCTACTCTGTTGAAAGGGAGTCAAGATTGCCTGTGTTGGTGTCTGTTGGTGCAGAACGTGTCAGTGTACAGCTCCGGAAAAAATTGAGACCACTGCACCTTTTTCTTTCCTTTCCAAAAAAGTCAAAAAGGAAGGTTTTGAGAAAGGAACAGAAGGGTTAAAATTAAGAGACTGCTGCAAATTGAACGCTTCTGTTCCTCACTCAAAACGTTCATTTTCAACTTTTTTGGAAAGGAAAGAAAAAGGTGCAGTGGTCTCTTAATTTTTACCGGAGCTGAATGTGCATTTTTAGAAACTTGATTCTCTCCCTCTCCGCTTCTCTCATGTAAAGATGGAAGTGCGAGCAGAACAAAGCTTTGTTTAGATTAAATTGTAGACTTCAAGAACAGTGTGAGACAAAATGCAGACCTAACATTGTCATGTTTTACTTCACCGACTTGATATGGATTTAGCTGCTGGAATTATTATTCTGGGCTTCCAGTAAATATGCTTGTGGATGTGTAGAAAATGAACGATACATCGGGAAATGATTTGCCATGACTCTATTTCTACTCATTACTGTGTTATTATTTATTATTTAGACCTGTTTGAACAGTTGTTCTTTCACACATTTAGTGTTGAGAACCACATGAGAGGAGTGGGAGGTGTTAATCATATATTTGTGTGTGTGTGTGTGTGTGTGTGTGTGTGTGTGTGTGTGTGTGTGTGTGTGTGTGTGTGTGTGAGACTACAGCTGCACTGTAAAAATGAGTATTGAAGAATACATGTTGTTTTTTTTACAATTCATGACAGCCACCTACAGTATGTGCCAACTGACTATCACTCTGAATAAGTGGCATTGCTAACAAGTCATAGCAGCATAAATGTTTTACCAACACAAGTAGTATTGTATGTTGTAGTGAGTCATCCTACTTTTGGAATGGGTAAACTTTATTCAATCAGATTTAGATTGCAATGGAAAAAACATACATCAAATACATACATGGATTTTGTGAATCAAGAACATAACATTTAAGAAGACTGCTGGTGTTTAACAGGAAGTGGAAATTAAATTTCAGGTAATGTGGTTTGGGGAGTCTGAGGCCCACAGTTGATCAGAGGTACTCATTCAGTTGAACACACAATGTTCAACAATTGACTGACCTCTGACAACTCTGTCTGACATTAAGGAATCGTATCAAATCTATTAATTATATCTACATTGCCTATAGAAAGCCTGGACCTCTTGAAAGTTTCATAAAACAATTTAATGTCAGTGTCTCTCAGTTGTGTTAATATGAACAAGGATTTTCCACATTACTCCAGTATTGTAATGGGATTTTTCTAAGTTTGGCCCAGGGTGGTCCAGCTGTCTGAGACACTGCCTCCAGGGCACATGTACTGCACCAGGGTGTGTTCAAATTACCTGCTACTTCCTCATCACAAACTCCTCTATCTTTCACCACTTTCCTGTCCAATGAAGCATAAATGCCTGGAAAAACATGTAAAACTAAATTATAACAAAAACAATTTTTCAACATTATTTTTTAACAAACTGTTCAAGCTCTGTCAAGGTCCTTGGACCACTCAAGTTTAAACTTTCTTGCAGAGGTTAACAGGTTTTCCTCAAGGACTTAGCTCTACATTGCTTCATTTATTTTCCTTCCCTATTTGTACTCTAACTCAGACCCATTCAGTGCATAGATGTTTGGGGAGCAGGAAGGTTGAGGTACGCTCCAAAAGGCATGTTGGGTGTTATTAAAGCTGTGTTTTAGGGTTGACAATACAGTAGCGAGGGGTCAGTTGTATACAAGATATTGTAATTGATTTGATACATTGTACACGGTCAGATAAATCATTTTCAAACCAGCCTACACAGACTTCTGAGAACCCTAGATTGTGGAGTCCATAAATTAAGATGGGACTGTTTGGCCGAGTCGAAGGCTAACTAAATTAGGCCCATGGGGGGAGTGCCCAACTAAAATTAATACAAACAGCTGCATAATACCGCTTTTGGGGTCAAGCTTGTTGCACCTTTTGAAAAGAGGAATGATGGCAGCAGCTTTTCAATACTGTGGGATTACAGCTTTTTGTAGTGAGAGATTTACATGCAGGTTATAAGGGCAGGTGAAATAATTTGGAAGGATCTAGATCATGCAACTCCTTCTACACCCCATTAACCAGTTCTGGCTAAAAGGAGAAACGAGAGGGAAAACATTACAAGGGGCTGTGGAACCAGTTTTGGCAGCTGGAGTAGGCAGGCCAGATTCAAATGCAGCACTCACAAAGCGACTATTGAAACCCCCAAAGTTTTTTTTTTTTAGTCAGGACTTTGACCGGTATTGGCCAAAAACGCCTATAGTTCATTCAAAGTTTTCATTGGCCTCTTGTTAACGTCTGTTCCGTCTCCTACTTGCTTTGCCATGTAGTTTGGTGGAACAGCCTTTCTATGCAGGGTCTTGGCGAGGCTCAATTCACCTGATGTCTGATTTTGAAGGTGACTGCTTACACCTGAGCTAATTTAGGATTGCTATTACCTGACTAATGCAATTATAAAATTTCAGTATTTGATTTTAAAAATAGAATTTCCATTCACAATAATAATGAAACACCTTATGTAGAGAAGTGTGGAGTATGGTTTGTAGATATGTGAAAAAGGGGGTGTAGACTTTCTGTAGGCACTGTATATCTGAAATGTTCCATATCGTTTTCTTGCTGAATGTAGCCCACCTAATGCAAAGCCGAAGGAGGCTGGACACAGTCGTCCATAAAGATCTGGAAGTTCTTGTCCACAAAAGTGGACCTCTGAAGGAACTCCTCCAATTTCTTGACGGACAACTCCAGGACCTGATGAATGAATAATTGAATGGAGGAGATTGACTGAATTAGATTTCAGTTATGCTCAGCAACTCTTACTTCATGGGATTATTTCACACATTTCTCAAAAACCTGATACCAGGTATAACATATTATGCTGGTAATATTAAAAAAAAAATGTATACCAAATTTAATATTTTAGTAAATTACTACAATTACACTAGGTTTACCTGGTTGTTCTCATTCTCGTTGAGGCCATAGTGGGCAAAGGCTGGGAACTTGTAGCGCTCGCCAAAGGGTGCATTGTGGTCGTAGTCAGTGCAGCAGTAGGCCGACCACAGGTACTTGGGAACCGCCACACGGTCAATGTTATGGCGCCGGATCATGTTCCCGGATGTGACGATGCCGGTGACCACATAGGCGGTTCCGCGGCAGTAGTTGTTAAGGCGCCTGCGGACAGTATGCTCCTGTACCTTCCAGACACCGGTGCTGAATTCTCTGACCTTAAAGACAGGCGTGCATGTGATTCAATACAAATGTGACGTTTAAGTAGAAAAACGTAAAATGATTTGACAGCATAAACAAAATGGCTGACCTGAGGCACCACATTGGTCAGGGTGTAGGTGGAGGCCTTGTCGTCTGGGTCGGCCTGGTGCTCGTCAGGGTTGAGGGTGCCGCGTTCGTAGAAGACGGCATTGGTGTAGTCATCCAGCACCGCCTGGGCGTCCTCAAAGTTCCTGTGCATGTAGCCACGCGGGAAGGCCTGCATGTCTCCAGTGTCAGACATAGTGGATAGCTGGGTGGGAGATGAACAAACAACAGTACAGGAGGACATACAGACGGGTGAGCATTCTATTACGCTCTGTGGAATGTACAAAATGCTAATCAGGCCCGGTGGACCTCGATTTTGGATGAAGATGACAAGATGAAAACACCTACTTGACTTTGAAAGAGGGTTCATTGTTTGGTCTCTGACAATGACCCCAACCACAGGGCACAAGGTCACTGAACGGTTTGATGAGTATGAAAATTATAAGAATCATATGCTATGGCCTTCACAACAACCATGTCTTAACCCAGTTGAACATCTATGGGAGATTGTGGACCGACGTGTTAGACAGCTCTCCACCACCATCATCAAACCACCAAATGAGGGAATATCTTTTGGAAGAATGGTGTTCCATCCCTCCAGTAGAGTCACAGAGACCCGTAGAATCTGTCAAGGCGAATTGAAGCTGTTCTGATGGCTTGTGGTCCAACACCTTACTGAGACACTTTGTGTTGGTTTTCCCTTTAGTTTGCTACCCTTCTGTATCCTTCTGTTACCCTTCTTGTTATATGCACAGGAGGTTAATTACATGGTAACAAAGCTTCCTGTACAAAGGAGACAGGATGAAATAACTAACCCTAATTGGTCCCTTAAGTCGCTCTGGATAAGACCGTATATGATATGACCGTGCCACACACAGACAAAATAATCAAATATTACTCGAGCAAATAATGGACAGTGTTCTATTGACTTTTGATTTACGCAAAGAGTCATGTTAATGTCACTTTACAACTCTGTAGCTGCAGAGGGGAAAAAAATGACAATTTCACTGGAGAGTTGTTATTACACCAAATCAGTTGCTTCAGGTTACCTGTGGTTCGTACATCCAGGGCACGTCCACCCTCTTCTCCCCATCGGAGCGTTTGAAGATGTAGGCTGAGTAGACGGGGACATGGTTGGTGGTGTCATACAGCGTCACATACCGCGCCTTGCTGTTGTAGCGCTGGCAGATCTTCTGGAGCGAGTGGTTCTCCAGGCCCACGGGGGGAGTGCCCATGTACAGGAATGCCCTGCACTCCGGAGGGAGCTCCTTCTCCACAGACCCCCGAGCGGCCGTCATCGCTATGGTGACCAGCAGGAAGCCCTGTGCCCAGAGTGAGGCCATGGTGGCTTAGCGAGGAGGTCACGGTGTAGGAATGGACCCGACCTGTCCGAATGAAAAGGAGGAATAGCCGAGTCTGTGTTGAGGTGTCTGTCTTGTTGCTCTGTCCCTTTACCTACAGTATATCTGTTTGTGCACCTGCCCTGAGATCTTGGTGCTCGCAGTTCTGTAGGAAAGAGGAACACCCGTGTATCAGCTTCAGCTCTCCCTAATCTGGCTTTAGTATGCAAAGCCATGCACACCTTAACTCTTTCAGCTGAGTTACCCATCACTGGTTATCTGTATTCTAGTGAAGCAGTCGGTGCTAGCCTGGTTTCAAGTATGTTTGTGGTATATTGCCTCCTGTGTTTCATTTGGCATGATGATGTCCATAAAAATTGTCATTAAAGCACAAAAAGGTCTTGGACCAGGCTAGACCATTGTAGTCTGGTACAAACCATCCTGATATCCCAACTTAATTCTATTCCAAACGTCCTGATGTCACAACCTCCTATGGAAGCCAGATCAATATAATTTTAATGAGGATACGACCATTGCCAAGGATAAACAGGTTTTCCAATTAGTGAGAATTACATTAAGAAAGAACTGAATTAACAAAGCTGGTCTGTAACCTCCTGAGAACAGATTTAGAAGTTTCTGTTTAGAATGAACATTTCCTGTCACTTCCTGTCACAGAGAACTAGAGGTTTGTACCATAGCCAACAGAAAAAAAACACACAACGCTCTGCGTTGATAAGCTCCTGTCACTTAAGTTGTGACATTTCTATTTTTACATGTTTGTAGTTACATGTGGTAGGTTTACAGTTTCTTACCAGCAGATGGTTGATGAACATATTGATGGTATTGTACACTACCGTTCAAAAGTTTGGGGTCACTCAGAAATGTCCTTGTGTTTTGAAAGAAAAGCACATTTTTTTGTCCACTAAAATTACATCAAATTGACAGGAATAAAGTGTAGACATTGTTAATGTTGCAAAAGAGTATTGTACCTGGAAACGGCTGATTTCTAATGGAATATCTACATAAGCGTACAGATGGTATAGTTCATAGATGAATTCTATTATGATTAAACTGTGTGAAATACCAAGAGATCCAACAGTTTACTTTTGATGGTATCCCCAAATGTTGAGATTTATAATCTATTTATTCCCAGTGACAGATCTACAATCAAACCAACCAATGTTTTTACCTACATGATGACCACAGTCTTTTGCTAATTATCTCTCCATTTTGTGTTTCCTCAATTACCGGTTGATTGAGCAGCATGTACATGTACACATCTACCTCGGGAACCTCATTGCGGCTATCCCTGCATTTCAGTTGCACATTCTACCTTCAATTTGCCTTCACTGCACATTTAGAATTGCCATTTGTACTTGCATTTGCCTTCACTGCACATTTATACATCCCACTTGTAACATACATTATACTTGATACCTGCTTGTAAGCTGAGGCCTCTAAACTAACAAACAGGTTTACTGAGGTGGTGGGGGGGACAGACAGATGGAGCAACTGACCTGCTCTTCTCCAGGACGGGTGGAACCTCCAAGGGCTTCGCTGATTGGGCAAGCACCCTGAAAGCTGTTCCAGACATCATCAATTACTCCCTCCACCCCCTCCACCTTTTGGTGAAGCGAACCAATAAAAGGGCAGGGCTGAAGAAAGCAGTGGAGGACTACATCCTGGAACACGCCCTGGTCAAGCACTGCTCTGGGAAGTGTAAGAGTAGCTCCAGGCCCAGTGCCAGGCCAGGCCAGGCCAACAAGGAGATGACCAGCCAGTGCTTCCCGCAGGAGAAAGGCCTGGCCCGACTAACGGTCACCATAAAGTACACCAAGGACGTGTCAGGGGACACCTTCACCAAAACCGATGGCTTTGTCAAGGTATTATGTCTTCTATTTTTGGATTTTGATTTTAACTCACTTTGATGGTGTTCAGTGCACTTTAAAGCTAATCCAGGAATGTGTTTTCTAAAACAAAATCACTTACAATAGCTTTAAATAAAGTTTGCATTGATTTTATGTGTGAAGGTGTTCATGGGTAATGATGTAAAGCAGACCGGTGTTATCTAAAACAATGTTATCTAAAACCCCAGGTGGAACACAGTCTTCGACTTGGGCACTGTCAAGCACTGCCTGGTCAGTGAGCTCCCCACAGATTGGGGGCCCAACCTGTGGGGAGTATATCCCCTCTCCCATGAACTCTGACCTTTCTGGCATCTACACCTCCCGTAACGCCCTGAACACGACCCAGGACCTACTGGCTCACATCCGGATGGGCCGGACCCCAGTAGACCCATTGGCCTTCATGATGAAGCAGAAAGCAAATGATCACCCTTGTCTCTCTGCCCTTAATGAGCTGTGATCAAAACCTTATGCAGAGTAATGCACTGTAAACCTTAGCCTGCCTAACTAACTTCATTGCATGTGATTTCTAAATCTCCTTTTCTGAACAAGAAAGCATTTTACATCATTAAAAGAAACAAACCCTCCAAAATAATATCAAAGAAAACAATTATAAATACATACCATACAGTGCATTTTTGGAAATGGAAATGTTTTATTTTAGGTTCTGTAAGTATATTTGGCCACCTACATTAACAACAGAAATTTAATAGGAAATTGTACACATTCAGCTCATTAGACTTCTATGCGTGTGTCTATCCTCTCATAACTGTACCTTTCTGTTTGTGCTAGCTACCACTGCAATAAAAATACAATTTGAAATATTGAACTGGCCCCCTCGTTGCTCTTTAGAGTCTCCTTATGTCAGCTTGGGTGCCTTTGAGCTCAAATGAGGTAGAAGGCCGGAGATAGTTAAGGATTCATGACTAGAGTTCCCGGCAGAGCAAGCACTTTGATAAGAATCAGAAAGGAATGTGATATATTTCGGAAGACCCATCTTGATTTTGCTGGGAGTTGCTGCAATGATGAAGGGCCTTAATCATGTCACGAAGTTGGAAAGAAAAATTGTGTAAATGTAAATAAATGAAATGGCATACCTGGACCTCTATCAAAAAGGGCTATTTGTACAGATCTTTTGCGTTTTTGTTTGTGAGGCTTTAATATCTCACTGTTTAAACCGCAGAAGTCTATTGAGTTGCATGTATCTGATCATAACTTGTCTGTTAGGACAGTGGTAAAAAACTGGAATAAGTACAAATGACACCGACCAATGAAATTCCATTAGTGTCCATGTATTGATGAGAGCAGCAGTGGTATTAATATCATTGTATATTAAAAACTATTTAAAAACTCCCTCACCCTAGTGGTTCTCGTTTTTGCGTCACAAACACCATTATGCAGTTGTTTAAAGTTCACTGAACCTGCAAGCTCAGTCGCTGTCTTTGGCCGGGGAATGCACACTCCTCCAAGAGCATAATGTCCTGGAAAATACTTTGTGAAAAAGCAAGTGGTTTGATAAAAATGACTTGGCGAAATGTACATCAAACGACACGTCCTGAGTTTCTGTGATGAGGCAAGGTCTCCTGGAAGGCTGTTTTTTTCCTGAACGGATTTTTGTTTAAAATTCTTAAAAATAACGGCAATGTAAATAGACACAGCATTAATAGGGAATTATAAAGGATGCACAACAAATTCATGGACTGTGTCATGATTCCACATAGGACCCCGCCCTTTGCGCAGACATCCCAGCTTCGTCTGTCGCCGATCTTCTAGCTGCCATCATCCCGTTTCCCATCTGCACATCAACGCATCCCCGGACTGTCCTATCGTGCACACCTGTTCCCACATCCCTAATTCCTGTGTATATATGTCTCCAAAATACCCAGTGTCTTTGTCCAGTATTGTCTGTTATCAGTTGGGTTATGTGTGCGCAGAAAAGGAAGTTACATGTTTGCCGCTAGAAGTATTTGCCTAGGGCAAAACACTTGTTCTTTGATTTAGTGCCTGGTCAGCCGGCATTGTTAATTGCATTCCGCGAGCTTTTTGTGCACTGTGTTTGAAGGACTTTTGTGGTAATAAAACACTGGTTTTCAGGACCGCCTTCGGATCTGGTTCCGGCATACTCACACGGTGACAGATTTGACCTCTGTAATTTGGTCGCATGTCTGGGGCTAGTGACATTAAACAGGCTAATTTCTGTTTTGTCTAAATTTCACTAGGGTTTGGAAACACTCTGACATTGCTAAAGTGGGTAAAATGACATTGCCTTCATCATCATGTTATTAGAACTATTCAGATGGCAGTGTCGTCATTAGCTAGTGAAACTAACATCGGCCTACTCAAATTATGTGGACACTCCAGCAATCTTTAGTTAGTTAGCCAACGTTATGTTTGTGGGTTTCATAACCAAGTCTGTAATAACTCGTATTGAAGAGACCGGAGACGATGGTTCGTTCAACTGTTTATCTAGAACATTTTTCGTTTTCACATTACCCAACATGCACAGCGAATACATCTACAGTATCAAGGTATACAATGTATAACCTGAATATATAACATCTCCCCTCTTACATGAACTGTCCCTATAATGATACAACAGTAGAAGTCATTACTTATTTTTTTTTAACACCTTGTACCTTTTCAGAACAACCCACATTAAACAAACATCTCAATGTTCAACTTAACAACTCATCATTTATATATACATTTTGACAGGATAAAGACAACTGAGGAATGAGAGTAGACCATCTGAAACCTTGACTGCCCATGGAGATAATTCTGCCCCAGCAGAGGGGTTAGTCAGTTTACAAGTCTAAGTGTATAGGTGCCCGCCTATCTCTAGAAGGTTAACGGCGGTAAACCTGATGCTCAACAACTCCTGTAGGCCTTGGCATTGACACAGGTGCTGGTAGGTGAGTTTCCTGTGTAAAGGTCTCATCACATGCTTGCATGGGTGTGGCTGGCTCAGTGGTCTGAGAATGCAAATGTGAGCCCTTAGGCGATAAATGTTGAGTCAAAGTGTCACTGATTAGCAGATCTGGACCACTTATAATGGGTGGTTCTGACGGTGTTGCATTACACAACATTAGTTGATCTGTGTGCCTTTTCCAGAAGAAGTCCTCTGTAGTCTGAACCGTATAGGACACTGGACCAGTCTGAGCAATGACTCTCAGTTCACAACATTTGACCTGAATCTCTTGCTGTCACAGGACAGTTTCCTTTGTAGTTGGAGGTCTGAATAAATCGAAGCTTATACGTAACTCTTTTTTCAGCAGTAGTGATGCAGGTGAAGCTTGGGTGAAGGCGTGCACCGTACTCCTGTAGGACAGTAGGAAGCTATTCAAGGGTTGGTGGAGTGTTCCATAACCTTGATGCTTTTAAGGCATGTTTCATCGTTTGTACAAATCTCTCTGCCAACACATTAGTCGATGGATGGTAAGGAGCAGATTTGATGTGCTGAAATCCATTCATCAGTTGGAATGTGGCCATTGCTTGGAACACAAACTGTGGTCCGTTGTCGCTCACAAGTTGAAGTGGTGATCCTAACCGGCTAAACACATCTGCAAGCTTCTCAATGGTCTTCTCTGCAGTTGTAGACTTCATGGTGGTAACGTGGCCATTTGCAATGAGCATCAACGACCATGAGACACATTCGGTCATCAAATTGGCCTGCAAAGTCAACATGTATGCGTTGCCAGGCTTCCTCTGGCCAATCCCATGGATGAAGAGGAGCAAGTTAGGGTACATTTCAAACATTCTGACAGGATAAACGTTTTTGCTTTCTCTTCAATGTTTCCATCCAGTCCAGGCCACCAGAAGTATCTTTGTGCAATTTTTTTCATGTGGACTATTCCACATTCCGGAATGCAGAATGGTCCATGGTTTTAACACTTCTTTCCTCAGCAAAGGTGGAATGATTACTCTCCGTCCACACAGCAGACAACCAGACTGGACTGACAGCTCAATTCTTCTTGAAAGGTAAGGCTTTAGTTCCGGAACATCTCTTGTGGCTTTACCACTGATGAGACTGTCCATCACCTCCCATAACAACGGGTCATTTCTGGTGTTTCTCCAAACTTGTGTTGATGTAACCGCTGCTTTTTCCACCTCTTTGAAGTAGAAAATGTCCCGTTGGCGTGACTCTGGCTTGACAACAGGCAGCGGTGGTCTGGAAACTCCATTAGCGTTGCAATGCAGTTCAGACTTGCGGTATCTGATGTAGGTGTGCTCTGTCAGCGACAGAGCCCACCTCTGCATTCTGCTTGCAGCAAGCGATGGAATGTGGCCCAAAAATAATTGTCAGTGGACGATAATCTGTAAGAAGGGTGAACATCCTACCATAAAGATACTGGTGAAACGTACGCACTCCAAAAACAATGCCCAGGGCTTCTCGCTCTATCCGTGCGTAGTTGCTTTCTGCCTTGTTCAATGTTCTCGTTGGAAATGCAATTGGCCTCTCTTCACCCAAAGGCATGATATGAGACACGACTGCTCCCACACCATAGGGACTAGCATCACAAGCTAGCTGGATGGGCAATGATTGGTCGAAGTGTGTCAGTGCCTCAGATTTTAAGAGTGTTTCTTTGGTCTTTACAATGCTTCCTCGCATTGGTTCGTCCATTTCCATGTTGTGCTCTTACAGAGCAACTGATGCAGTGGCTTCAACTTTGTTGCTAGGCTCAGAAGGAAATGTCCATAGTAATTTAGTAACCCGGGAATGAACGTAGTTGGTTAACATTCTGGGGTGTTGGAGCATCCAAGATAGCCTTGACCTTGGATGGAGCCTTGTGGAGGTCAGTGGCGTCAATGACATTGTCATAAGCATTCCACCAATGACTGGAAGAATACACACGTATCCTTACAAACTCACAGTTCGTAGTCCTCCAATCTCTGTAATATTGAATCCAAGTTCTGTAGATGGTCCTCATCGTCTTTTCCAGTAACAATGTCATCCAGGTAGCACTGAACTCATGGTAAGCCACTCAAGATCTGATCCATTGCCCTCTGCAACAGAGCTGGTGCACATGTTATTCCAAAGGGTAGACGGCAGTACCTGAAAAGCCCTTTGTGTGTCATGATGGTCAGTAAACCCTTTGACTTTTCGTCCACTTGCATCTGTAAGTAGGCTTGGCCGAGATCAATTTTACTAAACTTTTGACCTGCAAAAAGGTTGTTGATGTGTGGTGGCGCATACTGCTCAGTGGATAACACAGGGTTTACTCTGACCTTAAAATCTCCACATATTCTGATTCTCCCATCCTTTTTAAGGACTGGTACAATGGGTGTTACCCATTCATTTATGCTGGCCGGTTCCAGTACCCTTGTTCTTAACGAGTGCATCTAAGTCGGCCTCAACCTTTGGTCTTATGGCATAAGGTACTGGTCGTGCTTTCAAAAGCAAACTTGGGTTTGCTATCTGGCTTAATGCTAAGCTTCACTGTAATATATTTCATGCTACCCAGCTCCTCCTTAAAAACATCTTGGTGTTTCTTTAACAGGGCGGGTAGGCCAGTTTCACCACGTGTCATTGACCGCACTCATGGTCAGTCCAGTGTGATTTTCTCCAGCCAAGTACATCCCAGTAGTTACAGATAATCTCCTTTCACAACATACAATGGTAGCTTTTCAGTTTGTCCATTCAACTTAACTGTGACATCAGTAATGCCTCTCACTGACACAGATTCACCTGTATAAGTCTAACACAATATATACACTGGCTGAAGTGGACAGTGCTGTAGTTTCTGCTTGTAGACTCTGATATAAGAGATACAGCTGCCCGTGTCAATATCCATATGTACCGGCTGCCCCTCTAGCAAGGGAGAGACATAGTAGCCACACGGCCCTCCAGCAGTCAGTATTTTCAGTGTGACTTCCTCCACCGATGAGTCACAGACATCTGCATTCTCATGCACAACGGCATAAACATTATTTTTTATCTTTTGTTGAAATGTCTTGTGTTTTCTGTTTTCAGTGTTTTCTCTGAAACGTTTTTGTATCTACAGGTTCGTTCAATGTGCCCTTTTTCCTACAGGCTCTGCAATTCAAGTCCTTGCACCACCATGCAGGTGCATGGTGGCCCACTTTACCACAATGGAAACATGTGCCTTGATTTCCTTGCTGCTAAATTAAAGTTTTGGCTCTATGCAATTTTCCTGTGCAGCTCAACTGTTGTGCCTCTTTGGCAGCTAGTTCCATGGACACACTGACTTCAATGGCCTTCACCAAGGTTAGATTACTTTCAGTCACTCTAATGGTGTCATTCAGAACATTGTTAAACTCAGGGTGTTCTGACAATTTCTTTAGAGCAGCAACAAACATTGTTACTGATTCTCCCTCTTCCTGACATCTTTTGTGGAATCTCAACCTTTCAGCAATAACGAGTGGTTTTGGTGAAAAATTATCTTTCAATATTCCCACAATATCCCCATACGTCTTATCACCCGGCCTGTCTGGCTGTAAGAGGCTGTGCAGTAAATTAAATGTCTTTGGCCCCATGACTCTCAAAAACGTAAGTACAATTTTGTCATCATCAGTACCATTAGCAAGAACAAAATATCCAAACCTCTCTGTATAAGAGCTCCACTGCTCCACACTCCCATCAAATGGTCCAAAATGCCCAACAATTCCAGGCATTGTTCACTTTTCAATAGGCTCCTGATTGTCAGCCACTCCAAGTTGGTCCTAACCACGGCAATAATTTTCTTGAGTTCACTGTAGTGCTCCCCTTTAAACACGTCGTCAGCACACTCCAACACCTATCTTGAACCTGTGCTATGTGTCTACAACGATGCTAACACACTACATTGGCTAGCTCGACAGCAACCGCTTCTCTGCCAGCAATACAGAGCGCTAACAGCAGTAGGATACGATGTCTCCCGAGCAGAATAGCTCTGATGGAATTTATGTTTGTGGGTTTCATAACCACGTCTATAATAACTTGCACTGAAGAGACAAAAGACAATAGTTTGTTCAACTGTTCATCTAGATCATTTTCCGTCTTCACATTACCCAACATGCACAGCAAATACATCTATGGTAAGTATCAAGGTGCACAATGTATAACCTGAATATATAACAAACGTCTTATGGGAAAAGCTTCCTCGAACAACAACAGTTTAAAGGGGCTAGTCTTCCTTCGCAGTGAGGCTATTAGCTTGCTAGCTCAGATATCTGTAATTTGTTAAGTAGCTGGAAAGCATTTTTCTTTCTCTGTTGTAAGTCACTGGGAAAGTGTTTGCGAATACTTCAGTTCTTGCGGTATTTTTATTTGCTAAAATTAAATGACTTACCAATAACTCCAGCACAATGGACGGAAATAAAATAATTTTAGCATGCATGGCTTACTAGGCTATAGCCTATAATAGCAAAATACACAGATATCAATCAACTTCGAAAGCTTTTTGTAACTACAGTAGGTAGGCCTTCACCAGGGGTGTCAAACTGGTTCCATGAAGGGCCGAGTGTCTGCAGGTTTTTGGTTTTTCCTATAAATTGGTTCCCAGTTCAGACCTAAACAACCAGGTGAGGGTAGAAACAAACCAATTAGTGACCACATTAATCAATCAAGTAATAGGTGAGAGCGAAAACCTGCGGACACTCGGCCATCCGTGGAAACGGTTTGACACCTCTGGCCTACACATTATTTGTAGCGTATTGCTCACATCACTTATAAAGCATATCTATGATCACATTTGCAGATCAAGGCAAGATAGCTACATTCCCGGGAGTAATTAGTCATGTACAGTATTGCTGGGAAGCATCAAAAATGTAAATGTCTCTATAAAATCATAACAGTATTTTATAGGCTATAAGCCTGTCATACCATATCATGATCATTTCTGATGTTTAGGTTACTGTTTTTTTTCAAAACAGCCCTATTGGTTTAAAATGATTGTTACACAAACTAATCGTGAATAAGCCTATAATACAGTTTGTTGCTTAGCTCCTACAAAATTTCACAAAAAGGTACTAGGCCTACAATGACCAATTTATTAAAAACAAGAAACCAGGCAAGCCTAGGTCAACTGCCCCGCAATAGAAAGTGCTGATCATGGCTGCCTTCTCAAGATTCTAACCTAGGTTGTCCACGTGAAAGGCTGTGTCTTTAACCACAACACTACAGAGCTGACCATTTGCCGGGGTCAGTATAGCATATTGACATTATATAATGTTGTCATGCATTAACATCACGTCAAGTTTGAATATTTCGTTAGACACCATTAACCATCGTGTTAAACTGAGTAACGTTTCTTATGAAGTTTACATCCACCACAAATAGTATCTATGAACTGTATGACTTTTGCCACTGGCCGCTTTAAAAGCTTATTAGCCAGTAATATGTCGCTAAACGCCATTACGCATTGTGTTAAACTTAGTAACGTTTCTTATTAAGTTTACTTCCACCACAAATAGCATCTATAAACTGTATGGCTTTTGCCACTGGCCGTTTTAAAAGCTTATTAGCCAGTAATATATCGCTAGATGCCATTACGCATTGTGTTAAACTTAGTAACGTTTCTTATTAGGTTTACCTCCAGCACAAATAGTATCTATAAACTGTATGGCTTTTGCAACTGCCCGTTTTAACAGCTTATTTATAACTACTGTATCAATATAGGTGACGATAACGGACTTTTACTTCAAGTGAAAAGACGAGAGAATTGTGTGTAGCCAGCAAAGTGTTTGACTATCCTGAAGAAATGCTAAGACATAATTTGAAAATCCACCAGAAATAGTCGCAATATAACAGTAAACTAGTGATGGCCGTTCTTCTAGCAGCAGGATATTATGCTAGCAGCGCTAACTCAGATTTTCATTTTTAATATAAAAGCCATCATTGAATTATATAAGGCGATTTAGTTAACAATCTAGTCTGTCAATCTAGTCTGTCATTTTTTGTTTAATGTCTGTTCCAATATTGTTCTTGTCTGTTCTTTTTTTACATACTAGATTGTTAACTATATGGCCTTATAAATGTCAATAATGGCTTTTATTGTGATAATGAAAATCTGAGTGCTGCCAGCATAATATCCTGCTGTTAAAATAACGCTAATGAAGCCTTGTTTGGCCATCACTGCAGTAAACATTTTCATTTTAGGCTTCCCGTAGCTACAGAAGGTTGTAGCCAAGTTTTTGTCTATTCTGAACAAATCCTCTTTTGCCACTGGCCGTTTTAACAGCTAATTAGCCATTCGTGAATGACATTGAGGATCAATATAGGTGATGATAAATGACTTTTTTGTCAAGTGAGAAGACGAGAGTATCGTGTAGGCAGCGAAGTTTTATGTCTATCCTGAACAAATCCTTATATCCACCGGAACTGTTTTATTTTAGGCTTCCTATTACGTAGCTACATGAAGTTATAGCCAGAAAAGTTTTTGTCTGTCCTGAACCTCATGCATAATCTATGTTGTTCTTTGGTTTATTATGTGTACTGTATATTGCATTCAGTGACTCTTGTTGAGTGTCCTTTGTTTAAGTTTTTATGAGTAAGCACATTGTGAGCCTGTATAATCCAGAATCAAATTCCTCGTATGTATGTGTACACATACCTGGCGAATAAAGCTGATCCTGACTGTTACAGGAGTCGAATGCGGGACCTGTTGTCCCCTGGCCCGCGTCTCTAACCACTATTCTATTTAACAAGGGGTAGTTAGTCAGTCAGTCAGGGTCGGACGGACTCAGTAAGAGACATTCACTCCTCTAGGCCGGCTCCACTTACGCGGTCTGGCAAAAAAAATTCCATTCTACTGGCTCTGTCAGACTCACATATTTTACCACCAGGGTTTCCAGTTTGCATTAACAGTATACCACCCGATCATTCATGGACTCCAGAATAAAACACAATAACCGCTATTTTTACTATTCAAACCTATCTGTGAATAGACCTGCCCAAGGCCATTTTGCCTGCACAGTCATAGAAAAATGCCTATATATTTTTATCAATTCAAATCCAAGCCGATGTTTCAGTATTCGATAGGTCAAAAACCCTGTCAGTCAAAATTGTTTTAGAACTGTGTTCATTATCATACATCTGTATTTTAGAAACATAAAATCGGTATTGCAAAAATTAAATCATGCAAATCTTCATTCAAGCATGTTTTTGCCAGACCGCGTAAGCGGAGCCAGCTAAGAAGAGCGAATGTCACTGACTGACTGACCCCTAGTTAAATAGCATAGTGGTTAGAGAAACGGACTTGTGAACTATAGGTCCCGACTTCGTATCTCCTTGCAGGCGGAGCTAACTGTGCCTTATGAATTATTCCGTATAGACGAAAACTTAGCTCCCTGAAACCATTAGTATCTACATTATGGTAAGCCTAAAATAAAACAGTTTACTGGTGGATTTTCAAAGTACGCATCCGTGCATGCGTTTTGGGTCAGGATAGACAAACACATTTGCTGGCTTAACATACAGTAGTTACGTTATAGTAAGCCTTAACTGTATACGGTTATATTGCGACTGTTTCTGGCATGGAATAGTTCATCTTCAGTCTCGCTAGCAATTGCTCAATTCCTATAACTATTCCACTAAGTTAGTAGATACTGGTAAAGCCTATTACTGGCTAAGAAGCTGTTCAAACGGCCAGTGGCAAAAGCTAACAGTTCATAGACGCTATTTGTGGTGGAGGTAAACTTAGTAAAAAACGTTAGTCAGTTTAACTGTATCAATATCATTCATGAATGGCCAATTAACTGTTAAAACGGCCAGAGGCAAGAGGATTTATTCATAGACACATGAGGATATACTGACACCTGTCAATCATAGAGCTCTGTGGGGTAGTGGTTAGCGACACAGCCTGTCATTCGAACTGGGTTCGAATCACAAGAGGGCAACACTTTCTATTGCGGTCTGGCTGAACTTGGCTTGCCTGGTTTCTTGTTTTTATTTTCGGGGGCATAGACATTCTGTAGGGCGGGCAGTGCCCCCTTATACCTTCCCACAACGCCGGACCTGCGATTGCGCACAATAGACTTGGAAAGTGAGGTTCTGGAAGTAAAATATCCATTGTTTTGAGCCATGGAGATGAAATATTAAGGATTCCTATATTACTGTGCAATGTAGACATTCTGTTCTTTGTCAAGATGGTGAAACATTTCGTATGTCCATGTAGTCGCAATCGGTTGTAAATGTTTCAACCTCTGTTTTAAGAAATTTGTGTTTTACATTCAGTTCCATTTTTCTAGGAGCTCAACAACTACACTGACCATAAGCCTTAGCGGCACTGCCTTAGCTATTAATTATCTTCAGAGCTATCTAAAGTAGTAGCTAATTCAGTTAATTTCATCCAGTGATTTTGAGGATGGCCCGCTACAAGCAGCCAGTAGCCTAGTAGCTAAAGTTAGGTACGTACTGAAGTATAACATTACTGTACATTTAGCTAGGTAACTAGCTATTTATCTTATCAGTCTGATCCACCAGCGCTTCTTAGCTTCATTGCTGGGAAACCGGTAAAATGATTTGCAATTACTCCATAGCGGTGATTACAACCTGACACAAAACACTGAACCATGGCTGTGTATTGTATATATAACTATATAGCTAGTTACCAGTGCTTAATCTGTAAATCGAGAGGTCCTGGAACACTCTGGGGAGCGCGAGAGACATTGATCCATTTGGCAAATCGGCACAAATAAAACAAAGAGATTAACCTCAACGGCGACATATAACAAAAAATAATTATTATAGAGTCCAAAAACAGGCCCCCCACCCACCGCGGGCCCTGTTACAGTCGCACCCCATGCACCCCCGATAGCTACGCCAGTGGGTAGCGCAAAAAGCAGAAAACAAAAAGCTAAAACTTTCAGTCTTTTCAGGCAGTACTGAGGCTACAGTAAACAACACTGCAGGAATAGGCAACTTTATGAACTCTGATCGCTTCTAGTGGAATGAGTACAGTGCAAAGCAAACACAGGGATGGAAAAAGACAATTCATGTTCAGCAGACCACATCTGTGAAAAGTTGGTGCCGGAATCTACTATGGAAAATCTGTTCAGGTGTTGGATCCTGTTCCAGCAGGATCCGGCTCAAATTAACTACTGCTAGTTACTGAACAAAGTTATGCTAGCTAGTAGTCTCCAGACGTCAGTGTTTGCGCACCAGAGGAGATGGGCTAGGTGACTTGTATTTAGTTGGTGATTGGACACTAAAGAACACAATGTTTGATGGGATAAGTAGTTAATTTTCCCACTCACTCTCCGAGGGTGAGTGAGTGGGAACTCACTCAGTACCCTTGACTTTTTTCCAATATATCAACATTTTGCTAAAGTGATTTCCGAGCTTTGAAGGTGATCGTTCACTTGGTAACTCTGATCATTGCAAACGTCCATAACCAGTCCTTTTTTGAAACGTCTATGGAAAAAATGGATGGGTCATGGGACCCATGGAACAAAGATGGCAAAATATGGGCGGTTCCACTTTCTATGTCTATCCCGGGGACAAGGTAATCTCAATGCCACACAAACTTCAAACAGGAATATCACATTTAAGCATTGTTTGAATTAAGCAGGGGAGCTTTGACCCTCAAATAAAGACATGGGCCCCCCAAAAAAGGTAAAAACAACAGGTCAGGGGGACAAAAGTTTTATATATTGTTCTTACCTGTAATCGTAAATATTACAATATATTTAAAATGTTCATGCCTGGAAGAATCTTGTAATACGATTTCAGAAACCCCTAAAGTGGACCATAACATTTCTTAACCTTGTGTGCCAAAGTTGGATTTTTTTAATGAAAAAAAAGCCCCCCCCCCAGAACTATGAAGACATTCATTCAGTATAAGGTTGGCAATACACAGAAATATTGACTTCATGGCAGAGGATATAACATGGTGTTATATGTTAGTTGGGCACAGACCTTGATGCTGTTTGGTAGTAACACATGTTGATATGTTGATAGTGTCGTTGGTTCTGCTTTGTTTGGGTCTTGCTGACAGTTTTGCTCTAGGATACTTAGTTGGTGACCCCTGACTACAAAGGTGGTTGCGTGGTTCGTGCCCCATGTGCTGGTGTAATGGATTGGATTTGTCATCATTTACAGACTGCAGACATTACGTTAAACAAGCAAGATAATGTAAAGGTTGTAAGACTTCAGTTCACTGAAGCACACACCTGCGGTGTACTGGGTTCCCTTTACGCCCTGGAGAAAAAGGTGACCCCCCGATTGTCATTGTTTGCACTCTGCTTGTAAGTATAGTCTACCTACTATCTACCTTTACTTTGTAACAGTGGAACCCATTCACTGTGAAGGAAATTTAATTGTTCTGTGCTTATCAAGAGTTCTAAACCCCAATGCAGGACAACTGGAGTAAACTGTGTACTCACCTCCTCAATGACTGTCTAGTTCCAGAATTAATAATTTTCTCTTCTGTTCAGTCTTGACCACAGAAAAGGCTAGGTAATGTCATCAGCTACAGCAGGTCTGAGATCATTGTTTTACTGTGGTGCTGCCTTATCACAATTCCACTGATAGGGATTTTACTATGTGACTGTCCTTGAACTGCTACCAATATCTCGGTCCTAGCCAACACATGTACCATGCTTTCACTATTGTTTTTACACAGTGTAAATCCCATATTCCATGCAAATAATGTCTGTAAACTACATTGAGGATCATATTTTTTATGATACAATTACAGTTGTAGCTTACTATGGGACTTACATTAAGTCGTAGTCCTGTCCTGTGGGTTGCATGCAGTACTGTTTGTTTACAGTGTTTCTGTGAGGTGTGAAGAAAAATGTTGTGGTTTGTCACATGACATAAGACAGACAAGAGATTTTTCTTCATTTTCTATTCACTTGTTTGTACAGGGCAGCAATTAACATGTACAGTATTACAAAAAAACAAACAAACACAAATGAACAGAAGGCTATCTCTTTCTCCTTTTTCTAAATGTGTTTTCTGACACACAATCCTTGTAGAAGATAGACAAATTACTCTCTGTGTCCATTTGTTTTTTCAGAAAGCTCTCCAGTGTCTTTAAAGGCACCTCAATTACCTCATGGCCCTCCTGTTCATTCAGTGCATAGGCACCATAGCTGGGGAACATGAAACGCACCTCGTAGGGTGAGTTACGGTCAAACCGTGGGCAGCAGTAAGCCAACCACAGGTGTTTAGGGATCCCTAGTCGGGCCTCATTTCCCCGCCGTATGGTGGCCCCGGAGACAGTCACCCCACTTATCATGTAGGACTGCTTTCCACGGCAGAAGTTGTTAAGCCGGTGGCGCACAACATCTAAATAGGTGCTCCAGGTCTCATCCAAGAAGTTAGTGATCTTAAAACAGGACATTAGGCAAACAATTATGTACTTACTATGATTATAACTTTCAACAACCATCAAACATTCAAAGTGAGTTTCTGATAAAATGGCTGACCTGAGGCACCACATTGGTCAGGGTGTAGGTAGAGGCCTTGTCATCTGGATCGGCCTGGTGCTGGTCAGGGTTGAGCAGGCCTCGGGAGTACTCCACAGCATCAGAGTAGTCGTCCAGCACGGCCTGGCTCCCCTGGATCAGAGGCTCCAGGTCACCACTAGGGGGCAGTATCTTCATATTCCCACCCTCATCCCAAGATGCCAGCTGTGGGGTGATTGGATGAGAAAAGAAGAGGTGTGAAGATTACAGATAAGGTCTTGGCCCCATTGGCCTTTAATTTACAAATGCTACTAAGGAAATTTAGCATTGTTTTATGAAGGTTGTACCACGGATAATTTAGGAATTTGAGTTTTAGAAACTATGAAGGGTTATACTTTATAATGGGAGTCCTAATTTCCATCTGTTGATGCTCTATTGGTAACATTATTAACAAACTGTCTGTTGATAAGCTACTGCATGCTATGGTTACATTTAGAATAAGGGTTAAGGTTAGGATAAAGGTTAGGGTTAGTAGCTAAAATGTTGCTTAGTTAAAATGTTACTGATAGTCAGTAGGTAATCCATAGAGTATCCATAGAAACACCTTTGGAACTCTCAAGAGTAAAATTGTTGTTCAAGGTTCAAAAGGTTTATTTGTCATTTGCAATAACAAGTTATGGCAATGAAATGCTTGGTTTTCCTACTCCCGACAGTGCAGTTAAAAGTAAAAAAAAGTAACAGTAATTATAATATATAAATAAGAAGATAACATGAACTATCAATAATAACACTATGCAAAAAACACACATAAATAATTATAACTATACAACTGTACAACCGTAGTGCAATGTAAAATTGACAGGTGTGCATGATATGATTGGCAGATGAGCATGATATAAAGTGACAGGTGTGCATGATATGATTGGCAGATGAGCATGATATAAAGTGACAGGTGTGCATGATATGATTGGCAGATGAGCATGATATAAAGTGACAGGTGTGCATGATATGATTGGCAGATGTGCATGATATAAAGTGACAGGTGTGCATGATAT
>JACXGI010004013.1:0-57303 GCA_016801175.1 Esox masquinongy
ATTTTCTGAGATACTGAATTTGGGATTTTCATTAGTTGTCAGTTTTAATCATCACAATTAAATGAAATAAACATTTGAAATATATCAGTCTGTGTGTAATGAATGAATATAATATCCAAGTTTCACTTTTTGAATGGAATTACTGAAATAAATCAACTTTTTGATGATATTCTAATTATATGACCAGCACCTGTACATGGTACACAGTAAAGGCTTAATATTACATATAGAATATAATGGGACAACATTCACAATACATTTTTTTTATGTTAACAATACTACCAACTCTGGCCTTAACAGAGATTACACTGACTTTTCAACTATAGAAATCATCTGAAAATGTGAAGTTTATACACGCTTCTTTGGTTGACAGGTTCTTTTTGCCGATTTTGGTGTCTGGTGTAGTGGTCTAAGCTTCCAAGACTGGACCGACCATACATGGACCCTGGTGACCGAGTTTCATGCACTGGCTCCGCTGACAGTCTGTGCCCTTCTTGTCTGTCTCCCTCTACATACCTGTTTCACAAGGCTATCGTTCCTACTGTCATTAAAAATGTAATTAAAAAAATTTCTTGAATAAAGAACTATGTTGAGCTCATTTTCTTATTTTGTATGAAAAGAACTCTGTAGTTGGTCATTTATTTTTTAATGACCTATTTGCACCTTAAATATCTGGCTCTCATAAATATTTGTAATTTTCAATTGGAATAAAAAGCAGTAATAGCTAGATAGAGAGGGAGAAATACATAATAATGCATATAATTATTTAAATTTGGTAAGTGCAGCTTGCTTACAAATGTAGGAGACACACAGCAGAAATGCTGTCATGGTTTACTAAATGCTCATGCTTATGAGTGCACAAAAGGTTATTGACGGGAAGAGGGGGTGTTTTACAACAAGGTTTGAGTGTTTGGTGATTACTTCAGAGGAAACAGCTATTGTCTATTGTGACATTTTATTTAATACTTATTTAACCAGGATAGACCCTTGAGTTTGGGAACATCTTTAGCGAGGGGGACTTGACAGAGAAATGGTTGTGGTATTGTTGGGTCAGCATAACCTTAGATTACCTGAATTGCATGTGGAGCGATTTCATTAGATTTCCTGTTCCATATTTTACATTAGGAAACATTTTCTTTAGACTCGAACTCACAAACATCTGTTGGGAGAAAGTCCAGGAAATAATGGAATGCCTATATGAAAGCTACATTCCCATTACATTCCCACTCACATTTTTAATGTACCCACAAGACTATTGCTGCAAAGTGTATATTACTAGCTGAACTACCAAACTACAGAATCCCCAAGTTCTGCAGATTTTTTCCCTTGACTCTGGGAGCATGCCTACCTAAGGCTAACATTTAACCTAATGCAACCCCTTCAGCTAGCATTGAACTAACTACAGCACACCTCTGGGTAGCTTCTAGCTAGCTAATGCAGTTTGGACTTGAGACTAAAGCATTCAATGCCTTGCTTTTTATTTCTTTGCTATATTCCACAAGGCTTCTCACCACAACAGCTTCTTCTGATTGAAGCTAATCACTGATTAAGAGGAAGGGTCTGTCTTTCAGCTTTCTTGTTTGCCTCTGAGCCAAGAGTAAATGCTGCAACTCTGCCACCCATGACCAAGCCCTGCTGGGACAGAAGGCCTCGATGCCTCCCGCTCTGAGTTTCAAAGAAGGGCCAACTAGGGAATGGCAACAACGTAGTTGTGATTGGTAGAAATCAATAGAGTGTTTCTCAGTCTGTGTTTATGTGACGAAAACATTTAACATTAATCTAATATTGCAGGGAATCATTTAATCATCTAAATCACAGTGAAATATATTACAAAATAAAAATATAAAGAAACATTCCACAAATTCTATTAAAGTCTCCATGGAGAATGGGCTGTAAGTTTTGTTTTAAATGGAGCATAATGGTTTTGTAAATTAATGATCTTCCAAATGGGACATGAATCCCATGTGTTGCAAATTCAATATTTTGACTGCTAGACCCAGCAAACAAAAACAACAATTAATTGCTTGCTCAGACCTCATTATTACTCTTGAATCTTGAAAAGTTTTCTAACGTTTTCTTTTCAGGATAACCAAGGCTAAAAGTAGGTCACAAAACAATTTCACATGAACAGTTGCATGTATTAGTTTTATTGATATACAGCATGAGGTGTACCAAACCATAGCTTTTTTAGAAACAGTAAAATGTATTTACAAATACATAAGAAAAATTAAGAAAAATACAGTAAATATCCAACTGGTCAGTAACAGATTGGAATTTGTGACAGCAACTATGTTAGATTGATGCAGTATTATAGACATTATGTCCTGGGATTTCCTATTATCTTGTCTCATAGAAGAAATCATAACATTCAAACTACTCCTGTATGGCTTGTGACCATCATAGTTCAAAACTTATTAAGTAGACATTTCTGTGAGATTGCTTCCAACAGTTCACTCAAACCATTCAACTCTACAGAGATTTCTTTGAAAAAAGGACCCAGTCCTCTTCCTCTTCAGAATCCGCTATTGATTCACAAAAATCTCCTTTTCTTCTACGGACCAGAGGGGTTCAACCCCACATCCCACCTCTTTTTTTCCCATGCCTGGCTTCAAACTCTTCTCAGGCTTCATACTCCAGCAGGGTCTAAAGCAGAATGCCACCTCAGCATTTGGTGGTCCGACAGTTTTAAAATCACCATCAGCCTACGCTGATTACCTGTGGGATGCACATACAGTGTTGTCCCAAACTCACTTCAGCCTCCCCTAAGAACTAGTGGTGTCCACCGACGAGACCCATTCCAACCCTCCAAGCCTAGCTGGGTTCACGACCAAACTCAACCTTCAGGGCCACGCAAAAATAATGTGAGTGGAGCGCCCTTACCCTTTCTACTTCAATTGTAATTACAGCAAGATGAAGGGGTCAACATGATTGATCTCCTTGTAGCCTCGGCTTATGGTATACCCAGACATATGCTGCCTTGAGAACAAACCTCACTTTTTTTCACTTTTTCTTTTTCATGAGGATTTCAAATGGTACAATGTTTTGATAAATTGTAGCAAAGAAAACTTTAACTTTTCTGGATAGGGTGCAATAAAAAAGCTTGAATGGCTATTGTATATCCACTAAGTATAGGATTATTTAAGCATTTGCATGTGCTATTTGGTTTCATATCAATCAATCACATTTATTTTATGAAGCCCTCTTTTACAACAGCAGCTGTCACAAAGTTATTTTACAGATACCCAGCCTGAAACCCCAAAGAACAAGCAATCAGAGTTATCTCACTGCCAAGAAGAAAGCAGGGTTCACACTTAGGAATAAACCTAGAGAGGAACCATTTTCTGAGGTGTGGCTTGTCCTCTTCTGGCTATGTCAGGTGAAAATTGTAAAAGTAAATGACCTTCTTGGCCAAGGCAAAGTTTCACATGATCAGAAAGCGAACATGTCAATGAATGCAAGTGGGCTGTGAACAGAGTCCTTAAACAGAATCCAAGTCAGCTGCATGTGGACAACCAGGTGGACAAGGTCAGGGGCAGTCACATGGGGTGTGGCAGCAGGAATCATCAGGCAGCAAGTTGATATGCAACACATCCAGAAGAATTTTGGAAATTGACAGTTACAAGTCATATGTTTTACACACATTAATGTCTGAAGTCTGTGACTCACCAGACACTGAGTATCTTCTCTGGTAAAGCTCTGCTAGGCCAGTTCTGCATATCCAGTTGTTGTTTATGCTTATGTGTTTTTGTCTTGAATATAATCTTCAGCAAATTAAAGCCATGTTCGACTGGATTTAAAAATGAGCTAAAAAACTCCCTAGTTGCAGTTCAAGTGTGTTTGGGTCATAGTCTTTTAGTAAAATTAAGCATGTCCAATTCATTTTGGAGACATTTGCGTGTTCTTTTGTGGATGTTTTTTGTATAATTTGGCATTCAATGTCTGCAGTCAGTGGTCACACCATCGGCTAAAAAGGAGTAAAACAAGTTTTTGGGGCAGCCATACATGCCCAAGCCATAACACCCTCGCCACCATATTTGGCACATGAGGAGGTATGCTGCGGATCATGGGCACTTTTTTTTTCTCCACACCTTGCTCCTCACATTTTGCCATCACTTTGGTTCATCTGTAATGAAGATCTCTTAAAATCTCCATCTAAGTACTTCTAAGCAAACATTAATCTGGCTTTTTTTCAAGACCAGACATTGGTCCCTCACCTCTATCTGCTCAAATGATAATACAAAACATACCTGACAAACAAAAAACACCTGTCAAGGCAATTGCCCCAATAGTTTTTGTACATTGATATAGTTGGACTACATGCAACATCTTTTTACATTTCCAAGGTGAAACAATTACATACACAAATACTTTTACTTTAACCTCATAGTAATTTTTCAACTTAAAATCCAAACTTTTCAACTTAAAATCCAAACTTAGGGACCCCCCCCCAAAAGAACGTATATTGTTTACTATCTGAATACTATCTGAAAACGGGGGGCACTGTTTGTGATATGAATGCAACAGAATGTTTAACTCCCTGTTGAATCAACATTAAATTCTACAGTGTTGAGATGCAAAGAGTCAACTAAATGAGTATGGTGGTGGTTACTGCAGTGCACTATGTCATAGTTGCACACTGAAAATTTAATGGACTTGCCAAAAACCTCTTACCATGGAAATGTCAGCTACTGGAGCACCATAGCCTACACTAGGACATAACATCTCCATGACTCACCACCAACCACCTTGTTCGGCAACTAAAATGTACCACTTACAGCTTGTTTACATTACCAGAGAGTGAATAAAACAATGGATGGACTCATCTTAGTTTGTATAATAATTTCCATTGCGTTTGAATTTACACTGCATGTTCGAGACGTACCACTCAAGATCGTGGCCATCAATATACAGCTCTTATAAGTGGAATTAACTATTTGATAGAAGATTGATTTGACTTTTTTTTTTACCTGATGTTGTAATATTTTTTTAGGGCCTCTGTCAGTCACGGGCCCTTAGAATCGCCCTAACCCCCCCCCCATACTACGCCACTGCGCAAATACTCAATTTTCTTCTATCGATGTGTTGTACGCTACCTCGGAAGGTGGCATCTTGAGCTATCGTAATCCACAAGTTTACTTTAAATCCAGCGTATCGAGTTGTCTTCGATATCTCTTGTAAAAAGTGTTGAAATGTAAACAAGCCCTTGCAGAGGGACATGAAACTGTCAGAACGAACCAAACTACTGGCCTTATTTCCTTGTATCTCGAAGGACCATAGACAATACAAGAGGCAAAAGCAAAATCAGCGATCAAAAAGAGAAAGAGAAACTGCTGTCTGTCTCTACTGCATTTTGACATCCACCAACTGCCAACTGCCAACTCAAAGAATATTATTCTGTGGCATTGTATGTTTTTTCTTCTATCTTTTTATTTTTCTCAGTTCAAATGGATGTCATCCAAACATTTCCCATTGTCTCCTCCTGTCTGGTGGTGAACAGTGAGAGCTGTAAGAATTGAACGAGGGGGAGGTATCCCACTAGGATCCTTTCATATGTAAATTTACTTTTTGTTTACCAAAAATCCCTTTCAAATATCTTAAGATTCTTATGTTAAATCAACCATTCTTTTTTTGTTGTCTTTTTTCTGACTGCTTCTTTTCCGTCTCCTTAAAAATGTATTATAGACACATAGATGTTCATAAAGGATCTATCAGGAATATGTCCTTTGCTGGTCCCTATCTGGAATAGGTCCTTTGCTGGTCCCTTGCAAACACTGCAGAAAGAGGTATGTCTACAATTACATGTGAAGGAACTGAGAGTCACTGCATTAAGCTTGGAATGGGATTCCTAATTTTAACAATAACAGAAGTCACCAGCCCTGTGTGAAGGTAAAATTGGTCTACAGAAATGTAACTACCCTCCAATTCATAACAGAGTTATGAAAGCAAAGCCTGAAAATCCATAATACTAAAAAATACACTGTTTAACATTTTTTTTTGTTTATATTTACATTTTTATCTACAATTAATCATCTACAATTAAATGTAAAATCCAATAATTGGCACCTTCGGAAAAAATGAGCAAAAAAAATATAATTAGGAATTAACCAAAAAAGGAACCATGCAAGCCTAGTGCGGCCCGCGTTTAGAAAAGATGAATGTTGTTGTCCCTGGCTGGTTCCGATGTGGCAGACTTTAACCATTGCGCTATTCAAACAGTGGGAATGCAACTTTTACCTAAGCCACAAAATTTTTTGCTGAAATAACGTGGACAACAGAACATTTATTAACAGAAATAAAGTGTACTTATCTACAAAGATTACTGTAGATGGCAAACTAATAGCTATACAGCCTACCTATAACAAAAACAATGACTCCAATCACTCATTGTTGTTCAGTGGCTGAAAACATTGTTGTGCAATGGCTGAGAAGTACTGAGTGAATAAATATTTCTGAGAGACAAAAATTGGAATGTCTGAGAGGGGAATCGAACTGGGATAAAAAGATTAAGGGGAGGGATAATCCCACAAGACCACAGGGCTTGCTGGTAATCAGTCATCTCCATATAGTCTCCAAATGCAACTTTTATCACAGCCATTATATTTTTGCTGAAATAACATGGGTAAAAGAACGTTTATTAACGAAACTAAAGTGTACTCTTGTACAAAGATTACTGTAGATGGCTAGCAAATAGCTATACAGCTTACCTATTATGAAAACAATGACTCCAATCACTACATTCCTGGTTCGTTTCTTTAGGAAAGAATAACAGTCACCTAATACACATATTCTTTTAAATATATGAGATTCATGGTATTACAGAGTGGATATTTATTTTTGTGTGGCGGCTGAAAAGTACAGAGTGGATAAATATTTCTGAGAGACAAAAAATGGAACGCCTGAGAGGAGAATCAAACCGTGGTGAAAACAGTGAAGGTCAGGGATAATCCCACTAGACCACAACTATTCGGCAGGCCACCTCCGTATAGTCTCCAAATGCAACTTTTATCCCAGCCATTACAATTTTGCTGGAATAATGTGGGCAACAGAATGTTTATTAACGGAAACAAAGTGTACTTTTGTACAAAGATTACTGTAGATGGTTGTCCATACAATATCAGGTGAATAGCTAACCACTAAGCTATGTGAACTACGAGGAAATTGAAAGCATTGGTTGAATCTCAAATCGCATACTACATACTACGTACTACAAGTACGTACTTCGCGGATGATGGTGAAGTATGTACTGTTTTGTATATAGTAAGCTAGTATTCCAGTATTGGGACCGATTGGGACATACAACCTCGTCAGAAAATTGCGTCTTGACATTAGATCATTTTGTCACGCATTAGCATCACGCCAAGTTTGAATATTTAGCTAGATACCATTAATCATTGTGTTAAATAACGTTTCTTATTAAGTTTACTTCCACGACAAATAGCATCTATGAACTGTATTGCTGTTATTAGTCAGTAATAGGCCTACTAGTATCAACTTATTACTTGGAATAGTCATAAGAATTGAGAAATTAATAGCGAGACTGAAGATAAACTTTACACTGCCAAAGTTATTTCATTTCATGGCACAACCTTCATTTTTCTTTCATTCGTGAATGACATTGATACAATAACTATCAATATAGGTGAAGATGACTGCATATGTCATCAAGTGAAAAGAGAGAATCGTGGAAACCCCTCCTTTTTTACTGCGCAAGAGGTTGTGATCTATAGGCAATTATCCCAAATAGCATGCAAGGATGCGTACTTCGAAAATCCAGAAATAGTCGCAATATAATCGTAAATAGTTTTATTTTAGGCTTACTATAACGTAGCTACTGAAGGTTGTAGCAAGCAAAGTTTTTGTCTGTCCTGGGTTTTGATCTAGACTATATTACTCCAAAAAGCATGCACAGATGCGTACTTCGAAAATCAAACAGAAATAGTTGGAATATAACCGTAAACAGCTTTATTTTAGGCTTACTATAACATAGCTACTGAAGGTTGTAGCCAGTGAGGTTTTTGTCTATCATGAACAAATCTTAATGTATAATTTGTTTTGAGACTCGAACACCGGTCGCCTGTATGGCAGGCTGCGTCTCTAACCACTACGCTACAATATTTAGCAAGGGGTAGGCAGTCAGTCAGTCACTCACTCATGGTCAGGCAAAAACATAATTCTTATGAATGATGGGAAGTATCTTCCCATTGATATGTGTATCCAGTATATTCATATATATAAAACAGAAAGTTATTTCTGTTTTAGTGGGGCATAAAGAGTAGGTTACACACATGCTGCAACAATAACAAAAGGTTGTCGACTATCATTAAAGGCTTACCCCTTAAAATAATTTGTAAATCACTTTTCTACAATGTATGCTCAAACTAATGTATAGTTGCTTTATAAAAGGATAATATTTGTTATATATAAATTAGCCCTGGCACATTACATTGCTTTATAACATACCTAAATTGTGTTTGGATATGTGTATTACATACAGTATGTTATAATCCAATGTTAGAAATATACAATCACTGTCTCTAAACACTTTATTATAGAAAATAAATGTATAATAGATTCATTTAATTGTGTCTGAGCGAGGGGAACTTTAATCCAAGCTCTTGTACTGTATTTAACGCAAAAATCAAATGAGATTGTTTTTTCTTTACATGTTGAGATAAAGCATCTGTAAATATTTCAGTCCTGTTATGATGAAATAAAAACATTTTGCAATGTGAATGGGCAAAATATCTAAGAGATTGCGAAACCACCTATAGACCCTTTTTCTGTTAAACAGTAAACAGTGATGACATATTTCGTGGGCGGAGCCGAACTGGTGTCAGAAAGTGACAGAAACCTTTTTACAACATATAGGAACATGGATGTTCCTGACGCCTTCTCCAATTATTTTGTAAAGTAAATGTCATACCACAGATATAATATATTACCGTGTATCCCATTCATTCATTAAATGCTTGCAAAAATACCGAGTGATCTAAGCTAAACTGTCTAAGTATGAGCAATTTGGTTTGTTTGCATGCTAATTCTGCTTATATGCAAGCTAATGCTGCTAATGATGGTCAGTGGTGTTGTTTACCATTATGAAATAGCCTACTAAGAATGCCAGCCTTGTGGTTGCTGCTGTTACTAATTTATCGTTATTATTATAACTACATCATTGATTTTGCCAGTGTGTGATAAACAGTGGACAAAACCTAGCCTGATATGAACTGAGCACTGCAGAGATGAGCTGATTTCATCAGTCCAGTCTGTCTGTTTAATGGCTTGCAAACATAAACATCTGCATTAAGCTTCAAAGGGTGGCTTCTACAACGGTGTTCTATACTAACTGAAGGCCATCTTTCTTTGCATTTCTAGTCTGACATCCAATGGAACAACAAGACATGTTTTCCTTTAGTCCAAGGATCTTTCCCGTTTGCCTACATTTGTTCCCGCAGTTTTCTGCCACCACCAAACTTCAGTGACGTAACCATGACATCCACTCCAAATTGGTCTATTAATTTCTTGGAATGTGAAAGGTTCGCATAGACTAAATGGCCCTAACCTTCACAATGCTGGGAGCCCGTGCAGTGCTAACTAGGAGAGATTATTCCCATAACAGGCACTTGAAGGCTGCTGTGTTTATCAAAATCAGTGTAATATTACGTTATGTGTGCATATTGTGTGTTGCCTAGTATAGCTACTATTAATTCAATCTCACAACAACAAAGCACTTGCCTAGGGCCTGGAATCATATTTGAACACACCGAGAAGTGGACATATGATTAGGCTAGTGTTATATCCTGTACTACTTGGGCTACTGATGAGGGGATGCAGAGAGAGAATAGACAGTCTCCAAGTCGTTACCTGACAGGACTGTTTTTGCTGTCTGGATCCCGAGCTGTTACAGCTCCCACCTCAGTGCCGATCTGAGCGTTTTCATAAACATCCATGATATAATAATCCATAGAGAATACCGGAGCCTCGTCCACATCTCCTACAGTGATCTTCAGGGTGGCAGTGTCTTTGAAAGGCCCAAGGTAGGAAAAACGAGGCTCCACATGGGTATTCACTCCCTCAATTTGGAGAGTGTAGGTCTTCTTCCTCTCATAGTTTAGTGGCTGTAAATAATCCAGGAAAAAGGAATTAGAAATTATTTTATTAAAATTAGTACACAGGAATAGAGTAACTCGTACTTTCTCCCAAAGTGTGCTCTGCAGAATTTTACAATGGCTGAACCTCCCTCCAGCCAATGCTTACACAAATCCTATGCTTTTATATTCTTAAATACAACAACATAATTCCAGGTTAAAAACAACCCAGTGCTGGGAAAATAGAGGAACATATATGCTAAGCTTGATTACTGATGCTTTGACAGGTGTAATGAGCCTTACACATGTGCATATGTAATGTGTGAAAATACATTTCCTTTAAAATGTTCAAATTTAAAAATACTATTATTATTAATAGCATTAATAGCATAATAACATTATTTTAAGACTGCAAAAAAGTGATACAAAGATTTGTCACATTCTCTCCCCTGCAACACCAGCCAAACCTTTCCCATTCAATAAGTTTTCTTGAGGAACCCCTCTGAAAATTGTAATCAGGGAACCTCTTTTGAAAGGTTTGAACCAAAAAAATTTTAACATTTTTTTTTACATATATTGTAGTGGTGAGAGCCTTTCAGATTGGAGGTGTTGCTACATGGTTGCTACATTGAACCATTGTTGCTCCAAGAACCCCTCAGCTAACCCCGCTGCTAAATTTGCAGCGAAGGTACATCATTGTACTTCAATAGATCATACTGTTTGGCCTTTAAGTGACAAATCCAATATTCCCACTTCAAATGTTTGTGTAAAAAATTTATTGGCTGTTTCTATAGAAAATAAAAAGACTTCTTAAAGATGAATTATGTGATTTGTGGCCTGGGGTTGTAAAATCCCTGTTGCAATGCTAAAAAGGGTGCTGAAAATTGCCAATTTGGGCCCAATGTCATCAAAACCCCTCACTTTCAAAGTAGGAATTTATTGGCTAACTATATTAGTGATTCTACTAATAAATTATGAATATATAAACAAGTTAATTAACAACCATATTCAGCCCAAAATTTAAAGTTTAAAAAAAAAATATTCACAAAAAAATATTTACAAAAAATGGGTTTTTTTTAATCCAGAATTTTCTTTATGGGTCAGAATAATTATGGCACAGTTAATCATGCAAATGATATACATTATATATAACTCATTTGCATTTACAACTAACAACTGTACACTTACAGAAAAGGCGAAACATATATTTTGTGTACCTTTTTGAGGCTAATTATGCCCTCTCTGGTGTCCCAGTCAGTGGCGATGGAGAACATGGCAGCTCCCTCTGGGTTGATGAGGCTGTACTTGATCTCTGCGTTGACGCCAAGGTCCTCGTCATTGGCTTTGATCTTTCCCACTGGTTTGCCCACCTGGGCTGACTCAGGGACGTACAGTTGATAATTTTCTGTGGATTCAGAACATAATGCAGCTAGAAACAGCTAAACATCACTACTTTGTGCCCTATTTTCGGATGATTGATCCAATCTTCACATATGATCATGGCATTTCTATTATGTGTCCTTTAAAGTCAAAGTGCTTGATTCAACAAATGTTATTGCTGAAATGTCTCTGAGGCCATTAACATAGTGTTGATTTCAACTTGGACTCTAAAAAATGTGGACTCTGACACCAATTTTAATGAATTACAATTTTACAGCATTGATGTTGAGTGCACTTACCTCCACAAAACATGAACATTTTTCTCCAATCATTACTTAGTCTACATAGTATTTAAAAAGGTCCCTTTGAGACCAAATGTCAATATTAGATTATTTTAACATAGTATAGCAACTTAAGAAAAAAGTGGGGTTTAGTTCATGGTATGAGGGTCTGTGTGTGTCAAACCTCATTTTCCAAATACCTTTGGTGATATAGCATCATACAGACAGTTTATTTGGTCAAAGTTTCATTCCTGAACATCCTGTGCTCATTTAATCATTTGCATAAACCAGTGGTACACAGTATGTTTGTTCAAAGTAATATAGAGTATATTTGCTCCATTTAAAATTAAAACAATGTGAACGTTGCAAATCGAAATTTCACAAAGAGGATTCCTACTGTAATTCCTTATTTGACAGAGGCATATTTGCTCTCTCTCTGAATGTTCCTCTCTCTGAATGTTCCACATGTTCCACATGTTTGACCACTGAACAAAGACCTGGAACCTCATTCTTCATATTGTGTAGAACAACCTTAAATGTGTACTTACAAATGTAATTTGAAATGTTTGTATGCACAGTGAAAGGTTGACTGATCAAACAGTTGTATGAACTTCTATACAGTATACATAAGTACACCACCAATGGTTCTTAGCCTCATATCTCATGCATAAACTTCATATTTGCATTTCCAAATTCCCCTATTTAACCATAAAAGGGTAAATACAATCCCTTTAAGCATGTGGGAATCCAAAGCATGAATTACAACAACGCAATCTCATAATCAAATTTTTTGTTTATTTTTCGGAAATTGACATAGAGGTATTGGTGCTATAGTGTAACTTGTGGAATACATCTGATAATTATTCTGTTTGCTTCATTGTTGCTCACGTCTCTAGTAAAAATAAAGACGTAGCTAACAAGAGGTCAGCTAAAAAAATGTAAGTTTCATTAGCATTGGGAAATACGCTGTTTTGCAGGCATTTGTCAGATCGATCATCCTGGGTGAGATTCCAAATTGATGCCGAAAGTTTCTATTGAAAAGTGCCTGATGCACTGAACTCTATATGGGAAGGCACTTGAATGTGCACTGGAATGGCATTTATCTTTTTTTGCCTCACTAAAATGCATTTAAATCCAAATATGTTAAGCTACTCTCTACTTTCTGCAGAAATTTCCCACCTGTTGCTTAAACATTACTGTCTGAAATGCAGAGAATTGTAAATCTTACATTGGAGGATCAGCTTATAATTTTCTCACTCATACTGTATATAAAATATATTTTATATTATATAAAGTACAAAATAATACAAGTACACATTCTCAAGCAAAAGTTCAAATTGATAAATCACACACTTTGCATAAAAATTACCGCATGCATTGTTTACGCACAGGTTTGTGCGCACGCACACTTCATAAATATGCCCACTGGGGTCATAAATTAACTCACTTTGCTGGAACTTGGGAGGGTTGTCATTGACGTCGGTGAGGGTGATGTTGACGGTAGTGGATCCAGAGAGTCCTCCAACCTGTCCGGCCATGTCTTTGGCTTGAATGACCACAGCATAGTGTTCCCTTGCCTCCCGGTCCATGTTGGCTAAGGCAGTCCGTATGACTCCTGGAACAGGTGAAGAATAGAAATAACAAATAGTCTTAAAGAGCTCTGCAAAGAGGGAGATACATTTTAATGTTACCATGAACATCAGGGTTACCCCCACAGGGAGATACAATGCGTGCACTGGAGGATCTAAATGGAGTAATAAATGGACTAGAGGACGCTCACACTCAGACAGCTTTTATTGTTGTTGGCGACTTCAACAGGGCAAATATGAGGGAAGTTTTGCAGAAATACCACCAGCACAATAACCTTCCTACCCGTGGAGATCAGACTCTTGACCATTGTTATTCAGAAATACGAAATAGCTACAAACCCATCCCCCACCCGGCTTTTGGTAAGGCGGATCACACATTGATTTTGCTCCTCCCATCCTACAGACAACACCTAAAACAGGATAAACTGTTTTTTCGGCCAGTTCAACACTAGAATGAGGGATCCATTACCGCTCTAATGGACTGCTTTTAAACAACAGATTGATGTTCTGTGATGCAGACGATGGAGACATTGATAAATACCCAGACTCTGTCTCAGCATACAGTTAGGTCTGGAAATATTTGGACACTCACACAATATTCATAATTTTGGCTCTGTATGCCACCACAATGGAAATTTGAAATGAAACAACCAAGATGCAGTTCAAGTGCAGACTTTCACCTTTAATTCAAGGGGTTCAGCAAAAATATCATATGAAATGTTTAGGAATTGCAACCATTTTCATAAACAGTCCCCATATTTCAGGTACTCAAATGGAATTGGACAAATTAACACAATCGTAAATAAAATGTTCATTTTTAATACTTTGTCGAGAATCCTTTGCAGGCAATGACTGCTTGAAGTCTGGAATGCATGGACATCACCAAACGCTGGGTTTCCTTTTTGTGATGCTTTGCCAGGTCTTTACTGTAGCTGTCCTCAGTTGTTGTTTGTGGGTCTTTCTGCCTTAAGTTTTGTCTTCAGCAAGTGAAATGCATGCTCGATCGGGTTGAGATCAGGTGATTGACTCGGTTATTGCAGAATATTCCACTTCTTTGCCTTAAAAAACTCCTGGGTTGCTTTGGCAGTATGTTTTGGGTCATTGTCCATCTGAAAAGTGAAGTGCCGTCCAATCAACTTCGCTAAATTTAGCTCCGTCTCTCTCCTGTCACATCATCAATAAACACTAGTGACCCAGTGTCATTGCAAGCCATGCATGCCAATGCCATCAGATTGCCTCCACCGGGTTTTACATATGATTTGGTATGTTTCGGATCATGAGCTGTTCCAAACCTTCTCCATACTTTTTTCTTCCCATCATTTTGGTACAGGTTGATCTTAGTATCATCTGCCAAAAGAATGCTGTTCCAGAACTAGGCTGTTTTTTTAGATGTTTTTTTGGCAAAGTCTAGTCTGGCCTTTCTATTCTTGAGGCTTATGAATGATTTGCACCTTGTGGTGAACCCTTTGTATTTGCTCTTGTGAAGTCTTCTCTTTATGGTAGACTTAGATAATGACATGCCTACCTCTCAGAGAGTGTTCTTCACTTGGCTGGATGTTGTGAATGTTTTTTTCTTTACCATGGAAAGGATGCTACGATCATCCACCACTGTTATCTTCCGTGGGGGTCCAGGCCTTTTTGTGTTGCAGAGCTCACCAGTGCGTTCTTTTTTTTTCTCAGAAAGTACCAAACAGTTGATTTGGCCACTCCTAATGTTCCTGCTATCTCTCTGATGGATTTTTTGCAGACTAAGGTTGGCCTGATTCACTTGCATTGAAAGCTCCTTTGATCGCATGTTGTGGGTTCACAGCAACAGCTTCCAAATGCGAATGCCACACCTGGAATGAACTCCAGACCTTTTACTTGTATATATTTTGGTAAACAGCCAAAATAACAAAACTTGCGTCAGTTTCCAATTATTTCCAGACCTAACTGTACACCAGAGACCAGCCCAAATCCGCCCAATATCTAAATATTTTAGTTCACACAACAGAACATATGCACCTGTTAGACATCAAATATTAAACCTCAACAATTACTGAGATTGATATCAATTCCACACAACTGAATGCAGCCAGTATAGAAGCTTTTCATTAATTTAAAGGAATTGATCCCTCAGTGACAGATGCCCAGTGTCTGTAGTGTAGCTGGGTTGATGCATTTTTACCACAGTAGTCTTTGCTAAATCACATATGACTGGTTTTATATTTGTCACTGCATCCTGTATGAGAAGGTCATATTAGATCTATTACTCCCTTTACGCTTCACAAGCTTCCAGCATATCTTAAATCACTGGGTATAAAACCATGTTCACAGAGTTGGTTACTTTCCGAAGTCCCTGTAGACTACATCTAGGTAAATCACCCTTCAGTTTTAATGCTCCAAACTTCTGGAATAGCCTGCAAAAACCCCTTACATCTTGATATCCTGGTGCCTCTAAGTTGTTTTGATTGACAGCGGGAATGTTTTGTGTGGAAAGTTGTAAGTTCTACCTTGGGAACCTCACTGCTGCTATCCCTGCATTTCAGTGGCAAATGCACCTTGCACATTCAATTTGCCTCTTTGCGCATTTAGAATTGCCATCGTACTTGCATTTTTACAGTTGTTACATACGCATATCTACCTCGGGGACCTCATTGCTGCTATCTCTGCATCCCAGTTGCACATGCTACCTTACTCCTCAATTGCACATCTAGAATGCCAGTTAGAATTGCCATTTGTACCCAGACAACTATTATCCCACTTGTAACATACACTATATTTAATACTTGTACATTTTCTGCCCTCCTCTATTTGCCTTAATTGCACATTTAATATTGCCATTTGTACTGCATTTGCTTTCATTGCACATCTATACATTCTATTTGTAATATACATATACTTGAAACTTGTACATTTTCTGCCCTCTTCTATTTGCACTTCTGGCTTGATGCTAACTGCATTTCATTGTACTGTACTTGTACTTGTTCAATGTCAATGAAGTTGAATCTAATCTAAAGTTGTGTCAGTTTTAAGTTTAGTTTTTGCTGAAATTATCATATTGAATTATTTATTTTACTGCTGTTTGCATTGTTATTCCCAGTAATGTCTTGTAAATCATATCTGCTCTCAAAGGGTTTTGCCCAATCAGACACAATGCCAGATGTCTTTGATGATGTAAACCTATAATAATATGTGTACATTTGCTTGAAACCTTAGGTTGTGTGTTTACTATTTGAAAGATTTCTAGGGCAGTGACACATGTCACAGTGTGTAGTGAAGGCAAGATAGGTCTGAAAAATAAATGCAGTTATGTCAAAATTAACTACAACATTGGAGCCTAACCGTGATCAGCAGGGATTTGTCTGCCAGGAAACAAGTATTCTGAAGTTATTCTGACTATTTAGTGAACTTTTTGTACTACAAACGGTGGTGTCCTTTACAGAATAACCAGATTTAGGGTGAAGTGGAAAATATGAATTCCCTTGTCAAAATGAAATCATCATAGGAAAGTTATTTCTAACGTTTGTTAATGTTTGTGTTTCCGCCAAGTAAACGCAAACGTATAGCCCATTCCACACATACAGACCATCAGTGCTTACAGTACAGATGCCTAATGTAATCCACTTTGCAAAGAGCACGGATTCTGAAAAAGTTATTTCTACTGGTAAATGTTTGTTAATGTTACAGTTTGCTGGCATTGTATAAGTGGCATAAACGGGAATGTGCTGTTGTATTTGTTGTATCTGTTGTATTTATATATGGGTGCATTACTGGCACAAAGCAAACGAAACACGAAAGAGCAGTTTTCTGCCTTTGCTTGTAATTACTACAGCCAAACACAGAACACCACAAAACATTATCAATATTGATGTTTAAAAAATAACTATTGTTTTAATGAAAGTGTATTTCTCGACTTGCAAAATTTATTACTGTATTGTCCAATCAACATTTTTTTTAGAGAGGTGGTACTGTATATACTATGTTCACTATGAATTCTGCAACTTCTGTTATTTTATGAACAGAGCAATACAGAAGAAGGAGAGGTAAGTAATTATGACATTACAAAATGCCCCTTTAAGCAAACAACTACACTGCTATAACCTTCATTGAAGCTACAAAAATGTTGATGTTAAGATTAAGATTGTGATAACTATACAACAAAAACAATGAACAGGAATTACATCTACTCTCAAAATAAAATCTTCAGATCTCTCCCACTAGGTTGTAACTCAATAACCCAACACCAATAACCCAGTATAACGATAAGAAATATATTTCATTGCAATTTAACACCACTTGAGGTTATTTTATATTACTGTATTAACTAAAGGCAATTTGTTCTAATTCTAGACCATTTGTTTTATTGGATACCTTTGGTAACATGGGAAGTTCAAATTGTCATACTCCATTTTTTCAGGTCAATTTTTTTGTGAAAATTTTGTTTTTCTTCTCCTGCTATCTGCTTTGCTTGAGAGTAACATTGTATATTGTATTTGTTAAAAATCAGCCTCTGTTTATGTTTGGTGGATTTGTCAAGTTTTTTTCAAGTTTTTTTTTTCAAGTTAATTAACCTCATGGTTACTTGACAGCACAGTAAAACACTGTATTATCCATATCAGTTTAATTTGTCATTAGTAATCATACATTACATTTTTTTATTTTGATTTCATAATTGTCACAGAATGTTTGAGAATGTTTCAGTTCACACGGTGAAGGACTAGTTCTGTTTGTACATGTCACTTGGGACAATCAAGTAAATACTCTTTACTTTACTTCAGAACCTTTTCCTTCATTCAAGCATCTCAGTACTCATTTATTTTATTCGTTTATTCGTTTATTTACCTGTCTACAGGAGCAGAGCCACGCACACAGGAGACAGAATAACCAGCATCCACAACAGTGTGACGTTTCCATTTTTGTTGTAAATTCTTATTTTGAGTTTTGGAAATCGCTCGCATTCACTCTTGTATAGGACAGCAAGGTCTGGCCGTAACTCAGCCCTCTCGCGCCACAGTCCGAGAACATGACATCAGATACCTGAAAATAACTAGGCTTGCTTCGGAGTCAAGCTCAGCGAAAAGCGGTTATTAAAGTAGGCAACTAGAGATGCTGCTAACTGTGTTTTTTATTGATGCCAGCAAACAGCATTTTTCAAATGATACTACAAACTTGCAAAACCAAACTGGAGAGTGAGTTCATAATTAATAAATAAATGTCAATCTTGTTAGGTTAGCTGCAGGCACAGATTTATATTGGAGTAATGTGTTGAAGGGGTCTTTCCTTAAGTAGAAGCTAACATAAATTGAGTCTGACTTCAACATGTCCTAAATTGTCCAAAACAACTTTGCTTACAGAAAGTTGTTTTCCAGTGAGACAGACTGTGGCATGTTGCTCACTTGTGAGGCTGAGAAAAAGAGGAAGCAAGCAGAGAACTGTTAGCTGGTGATGCAATTTGCTAATTTTTTGTTCTTTTTCAAAAATGCTTTTTACTGGCTCAAGATTGTGTCTTTTTTAGTGACTCGTTGAACTGTATCATTCATTTGAACGTCTGGCAGTGGATTCTACAACATGATCATTAGTCAAGGATTCAAAAAATTATCTTATGTCACTTATCTTCTCAAAATGTAGCAAATTCATGCATTCTGCAGTTAACGGGATAGTTTGACCTAGGTTCATATTTGTGTGAAATTCTGCTTACCCTGAGTTGTTCTTGAAGGCCCATGGAGTAATTTTTACACCAAGCTATTACTTACCTATGTCCCAGCATGGAATTTACATTATTAGCATCGTCCGAATTCATGAATTGAAACTGACATGTATTTTGAGGTTAGCAACATCAGACTAGTGGTGTTGCTAATCTCAAAGAACATGTCAATTCCGCTACCTGTTTCGAGAGTAAGCAGCCAAAAGAATTAATGGTAGCGTGACAAAGTACAAAATTTTGTTAGAAGTGTCTTTTGAGTTCGTTTCTACATGTGATGCAAATTTTGTAGCAATAATCTATGACATATCCATGACATATTTTATCTATTTAAAAAGAAACGGTCTTTGAAAAAGAGAAAAATACAGTAGGTTGTTACTTTCCATTACTGGTCCATTTTAGTTATTTAACAGATATCCTATCCATTACATTCCATTACTGGTCAATTTTAGTTATTTAACAGTTATCTTATCCAGAGTGACCTATCAGAGCAATTAGGGCAAACATGCTTAATAACCGAAAGTTATTTTTTTCCACCTTGCCATCTCAGGGATTGGTATCAGCAAAATTTTCAATTAATTTTCAGTTACCATTTTTATTAATTAGTTAATCATTACACCCCCATGTAAAGGGGAGAGACACAGGGAATGGACACATCGCATGTGTTTAGGGCCCTAAATGCTGTTTCATTAAAGTTAACAGAGAAGGCAGAGGTAAGGGGGAAAACAGAGGCTCCTGGTCCTGCTGGTTGCCCCTGGAAGGTTTGAGACCTGACAGCTTACTTTTAGGGTTTGGGTGCAATGCTGATGCAACAGATAGGGGCACATTTGTGTCACATTTCACCCCCTAAGCATTAGACCATGCTTGCTGGGGATTCAGACTGCTGCTGGGGAGCGGCCGGGGTTCTGGCCTGCTTATCATGTAATGTCAGGGCAATGGGTAGCACCTTGGGCTCTGCCCTCACCTGTGTTCCTCATCACTGTCGGTATTCCATTTGTTTTTGTAACGTTGTTCAGTTCATGTCTTGTTTTAGTTTTGTTATCACTTCTTTATTGGAAGTCCCCTGTTCTCCCAGTGCCTGTGTCCTGCCTCCTACAAACAATGTTACAGTTGCTCTGGATGGCTTATCTCTAACCGGATATAGTTAATCTATAAACCTAATAATTCTATGTATACTTTTTGTGTTGCATTCTTGGAATTTGCTGATGATCGACTGATTAGATTAAAATAATATTAAGATTCAAATAAAAGCGTCACTGCTGCGTCTCAAATTCATTATTTCCTCTCTGTTCAAGGTGATGTTATGCAGGAGCTAATCCAATCAACTTGCCTTAGGCAGAATAATGACTAGAATGGGGTCAAGGAGGTATACAGACATCACTATTATCAACAGGGGGATCTCAGAGGTTATATCACACCTTGTCTGCATCTTAAATGGCACACTATTCCTTACAGTACAGTACTTTAAACCAGAGCTATATGGTCTGTGGTCAAAAGTAGTGCACTACATAAGAGATAGTGTGCCATTGGAACTGATATAATCTGCCATCCAGGAAAACAGATAAAGTTGCCCAGTTCTCTCTGATCCTGTCCGGCTGATCTTTACTCTCTAGTAGCTTTCTATCTCACAACAGAGAGATAGACAGCTTAAAACACACAATAGATAAGTGCACCCTGTGCTAGCCAGCCAGTTGCGTTGATTTCCAGGGGCAGAAATAAGAACAAAATGTATCATCATAACAAGGAGGCCTTGTAACTGAAGTATAATGAAGTATAAAGGAGTCAGTCAAAGAGCAACACGTTTGTGTTTTTCTATAACATGTACTGTTGGTGTTTCAAAATGTTTTGATAGCCTACCTCGCGAACTGTTCAAGATTATCTAAAATTCATCCTTTCAAAATGGGTAGCATCGCTGGGTAAGAAAACTACATAGGAAAGGAATGAATGCTTGATTTCACTGTAGTCTCGGCGTTGAAATAATATATACCATTGCTCTTCCTTCCTAGTCAAAGTATCTCAAAATGTTAATGTCCGGCAAATATTTTCTATTCTCTATTCTCATAGGACTTGGGTCAAAGTGTATGCACCTTATGGAGATTATGGTGTTTTTTGTGACACAGCATAAGATATATTCTCTTCATACATTACAGAATGTATTGGCGGGTCTATACGGCCATTAAGGTTCCAAGATATTAACAGGAGTTACTTAACCCGGGGTCCTAAAGAAACAGAAGACCTTGGCACACGGCCACACTTTCCATTAAAACAACACAAAGACGGATGATCTAACCTTTACAGACGCCTTTTCCTGCTTTACTCACAAAGGCGCATCGCTCGTGAGCAATCATTCACTGAATATTGTTTAGGAACAGTGAGCACAGCCCCACTAAGAAATATGAAATGTCCCTTGGCTAGAATGTTCTGCACTTCTTTATCTAACTAGTGTCTGAAAATGAATCGTCAGCCTCCTCTTTCAACGGTCTGGAAGACAGACAATGGAGGAAGTTCACCAGTAACACACTTACAACAACATCCCCAATAACTGCCGTCATTCAACCAGAGATAGACAGGTGCTTTAATGGCCTTATGAATGAGAAATACATTTGTCGCTGTTGTTTACACCATAATAATTCTGGAAAACTGACACATGTACATTCACTATGCTATATGTCTAACAATACCGCATGAGTTACTAATATTTCACCTGTGAATCACACTCAGGGCAAATGTGGTCAACGGCACATTATGCCAAAGACAAAGATACGGTTCATATTATACCATCTCCATGTATAACAGAAGGCACCATCCTGTAAGGTTTCTTGATACTTTGACGCAAGAATGATCCTTGAATCTCTTCCTCATGACTTCCTCTAGCAGTTACATCTATCTCTTTTGGCTAGGTCTCAACGGAACAAGCCTGTTAATTTAGAAATTAATTGAGCAGGAGCTGTCTTCCTTGAACCCCATGCCATTTGATTGAGTGAGGTGGTTAGCCTTTCCTTCAACCCCCACCAGTCTAATAGAGTTGATATCATCGCACTATCCACCTTTTTGTCTGACTGAAAACTTCTAAAGGAGGACAATCTCCTGGGTGAACAATAAGGATTATAAGATTACCAAAGCGCTTTTCCTGCTCTCGCCCACTTCAGGGGCCCTTGGATTTGTGGTCCACACTGTTTTGTGCAAGCCTATGTATGCCCAATAAATTTTTCAATGTTTAATCAACACTGATAATTTTACATTCAACAGTGTTCCAGTGTGTATATGGGTCCACAATTTCCACTGTTAAATTTGCATGGCTTAGTGCTGACAATTTTCTCAGTTTTTGATATTTCACATGCTTGGTGTTATCCAATAACACCTCATGTGCTATTTTTTTTTAATAGTTTGCACCACTGAGTTCATGCATTAACACCTACAGCTCTGAAAAAAATTAAGAGAAAGTTTTGAGTGAGGAACAGAAGCATTCAATTTGCAGTGGTTTTTAACCCTTCTGTTCCTCACTCAAAACCTTCCTTTTCGACTTTTTTGGAAAGAAAAAGGTGCACTGGTCTCTAAATTTTTTCCGGAGCTGTATATATTTAATCATTATGTCAACAGGCCTGAAACTAATGCTTTAAGGTAGTATACCATGAAGGAAGCTACATTTTAGCAGCTTTTAACCCCTTGTGTACAGCAGTATTTTAACGAATCTGCTAAGATTACAAATGTTGTCTTTGAAAGGAGCCTGAAACTCATACTTAAAGGTGCTACACAATGAAGCAAGTTTAAATATTTAAGTGGCTTTTAATAAAGCTAACCAGCTTTAGTTAGTTTCACACTAGAAACCATTTCTGATACATCAATCCATGCATGCATAAGTCTGTTTTTATTTTTTGCAAGGAATGCTGTGAAAAAGGTTATTAGAAATGCCATATTTCTTGTATTACAGAATGTCAGTGCCATCTGTTATGTGCTTTACTGTGCTTATTAATTCACAAGGAAGTTTTTCCTGACTTCCATAACTCATTGAATTGTTTTCCTGTTACTGAACTTTCAAATGCATTCCCTCATTACTAAATAATGTAGTGTCTTGAAGAAATGTTCAGACCCCAGACCAGTTCTCTTTTAGTACTGAATTACAGCTGGCACATTGACATTTAATTATGTTAGATACATTTTCATCCACTGAATCTCAGAATCAATTATTGTAAGGTTTCATGTTAAGAAATATTTGTAAGAAAACCTTTTACCTGAAATGTGTTGCTACAGAAATGTACCTGGCAGCAGCTGTCTAAGATGCTTCTTTGCAGCACCAAGCGGATCATCACAGTTTGGCTTCAAGGGTTGAATGTGCCACTAGATGACAAGTGGCTGGGAAGCCACATGGGTGATACAAATTGGCCATTGTTGCCCAGGGAGCGGGAGGTATCGTCAGCGGGGATCTCAACATGTTCTAGTGACTGTCTCAGACATCCCATGTGCCTGCAAAGCTAACTGATATCGTCCACAAGAGCTTTGTGGTAAAAATAAAACACCTGTTTGGAAAGCTTGCTGTGATCTTTAATTCTCTGGAATCTGTTGGGATCCGTCGCATTGAGGCAGGGCTGAAGATGAATTGGTAATATCTCTTTGAAGTATTTCATTTATTGAAAGCCATATCAGATTATGCAAAACATATTCATCAATTTTGTAACTGTAAAGCTTGAATTGAGCTGTTCTCCAATAATGAACAATACACATATCAATGATAGATAAATGTTCTATTACTTCATGACGCTGATATTTCATCAAAGTTTTGATACAGCCAGCAACAGTAAAAGGCTGAATTTGGAACTGGCTTTATGTAACGTTAGGCTACTTTACAGTTGGTGAATGCTAGATAGAAAAAGTGTGGCTGTCTAGTTTGCTTACTAGCAGGACTGAAAAAAAATATAGCATGTTATTAAGTATAGCTGTAAAATAGGGACCTAATTTAGGAGGCAGGTAGGTGCAAATTGTGGGTTAATTTATTTATACAGCACTGGCCATGATCGTTATAAATGTAGCCTACAATGGTTGTCAATGAATACCTGGCAGGGCCTCTCGCAATGTTTAAAAAACTGTTTGGATGAGTGAATGTCACTATGCCAGCTTTGGACTATGTTCTCCTATTGTACAATCTCCCTCCACTCTTTTCATTGGCTTATGTGCGGTGTTCGTTTTATTGGTCAGTTTGTAAGTCTCAGAGTATCTTGTCAATTTTGTGGTAATTTATGAAGAAAAAGGAAAACATCAAGCAAACAACATGAGTCATGGCAAGACAGAATAAGACAATAGTCTCATAAGTCAAATGTTCTCTGAAGGGAGGCCTGCTGTCTCAGACTTTGAAAACCCCTGATCTATTATCAATTGAGAAAGGACTACAGCAAGCAAACAAGTCATGGCAAGCAGTAAGAGAATACTCTCATAATTCAAATAGATATACTTAACATTGTTGATAATAACATTACATAAGGCTATACGGATTACATTACAAGATAGTACTTAACATGAACAAAGCATCCAAGCAAGAATCAGAGAGATTGGCATAAGCATGGCCAATTCGCTAAAACACGTAATGTAAAGAGAGAGAGCGATAAGAGAAAGAGAAGGTATTCTCACCACAACCAAGCACAGAAACAATAGCTTGAGACAACATCATTCAACCTATTTATACAGATTTTCCTGTATATTCAGATACTATCATTCACAAATCCACAGACCAAACCAGGGTACACCATCAATTTAGAGTTAATAAGCTAACACTCATAGAGTGGGTTCACAAGGCTGTATGACATCTGGAAGGGGGGCCTGTCAAACAGGCAAACAAACCAAGGTTGATAACCTAGCGTATACCTCAGCCTGCACAGATACAAATTTCCACGGATTCATACATCCATTTACATCAAAGGTCACAGAATTAAAGTGTCACCAGAGAACAAAAAAAAACATGCAGATACTGTTTATTCCTAACAACACTTTCCATTAGTCATGTATTTTGGTTAATGTATGGGAGAGTGACTATCCCTCCCCTGAAAGGTTTGATGGATAATAACCCTTAGGGCCATTTTCACAGACCACGATCAAGCCTGGTCCTGGACTGAAAAATCAAGCTAAGTAGAGATCTCCATTGAGCTTGACTTTTTTGTCTAGGCACAGGCTTAATCTGTGTCTTTAATACCCGCCCTTAGTCTTTTATCCAAGATGATAAGTGACTGTCAGGTTAGGGCTGGGTCTACAAATCCCCACTTTCTGGACAAATGCTGCATATGTATATATGCTCTTTGTCCATAACGTGAATAGCAACCCGCTCACGTGAGAGCTGGTTCTTATGTATTCCATCCTGTTTATGGGACCAACCTCTCGCCCAAGGCCCTGGCAGAAAAAGTGTTTCTGGGGGATTTTGGCATTCTTCTTTACATCCATGCAAATATCCTTACAGTAGGTCAAACTTCCTTCTGAACAGGATCAGGAAAACATAGTTCATTGGTAACAACAAGAGATTACATAATTTCAAACTGGGACAGAATTACATACATACAGTTGAAGTCAGAAGTTTACATACACTTAGGTTGAGGACATTAAAACTCATTTTTCAACTACTCCACAGATTTCATCTTAACAAACTACAGTTTTGGCAAGTCGATTAGGACACCTACTTTGTGCATGACACAGGTATTTTTTTCACAGGTATAATTCTTTCACTTATAATTCACTATATCACAATTCCAGTGGGTCAGAAGTTTACATAAACTAAGTTGACTGTGCCGTTAAACAGCTTGGCAAATTCCAAAAAATGATGTCATGCCTTTAGAAGCTTCTGATAGGCTAATTTAAATCATTTGAGTCAACTGGAGGTGTACCTGTGGATGTATTTCAAGGCCTACCTTCAGACCCTCTTTGTGCCTCTTTGTTTAACATCATGGGAAAATCAAAAGAAATCAGCCAAGACCTCGGGAAAAAAACTGTAGACCTCCACAAGTCTGGTTCATCCTTGGGAGCAATTTCCAAATGCCTGAAGGTAACACGTTCATCTGTACAAACAATAGCATGCAAGTATAAACAACTTCGGACCACGCAGCCATCACATCGCTCAGGAAGGAGACGTGTTCTGTCTCCTAGAGATGAACGTACTTTTGTGCAAAACATTCAAATCAATCCCAGAACAACAGCAAAGGACTTTGTGAATATGCTGGAGGAAACATTGTTATGTTTGAATGAAAAAGGGGGAGGCTTGCAAGCCGAAGAACACCATCCCAACTGTGAAGCAAGGGCTTGGCAGCATCATGTTTGTGGGGGTGCTTTGCTGCAGGAGGGACTGGTGCACAAAATAGATCATGAGGAAGGAAAATTATGTGGATATATTTAAGCAACATCTCAAGACATCAGTCAGGAAATGAAAGCTTGGTCGCAAATGGGTCTTCCAAATGGACAATGACCCCAAGCATACTTCCAAAATTGTGCCAAAATGGCTTAAGGAAAAAAAGTCAAGGTTTTGGAGTGGCCATCACAAAGCCCTGACCTCAATCCTATAGAAAATGTGTGGCCAGAACTGAAAAAGCGTGTGCGAGCAAGGAGACCTACAAACCTGACTCATGTCAGGTGGAATGGCCCATGTCAGGAGGAATGGGCCAAAATTCACCCAACTTATTGTGGGAAGCTTGTGGAACGCTACCAAAAATGTTTGACCCAAGTTAAACTATTTAAAGGCAACACTACCAAATACTAATTGAGTGTATGTAAACTTCTAACCCTGGGAATGTGAAAGAAATAAAAGCTGAAATAAATCAATCTCTCTACTATCATATTGACATTTCACATTCTGAAAATAAAGTGGTGATCCTAACTGACCTAAGACAGGGATTTTTTTACTAGGAATAAATGTCAGCAATTGTAAAGAACTGAGTTGAAATGTATTTGGCTAAGGTGTATACTTCCGTTAACTTCCGACATCAACTGTAAATACCAATCACTGATTGGCAGGGTGTGATGGTATCAGATATTCATGATACCATGAATATCTGATACCATCATATGGTATCATATGGTATCATAATGGTATCATATGGTATTAGATATTCAGGGTGTGCTGTAAACAAAATAATTTTATGGTGTTGCAAAAAGCACAGATATCCTTGTAGATTAATGCATTTTCCTGCTTATTACATTTGCACTAATTTTAATTTTTATGAAATCCTGAGAATTTCTGTAAAGTAATCAGCATTTTGCTAATCGATCTGCGAATTACATTATGCTGGTTTGCATAGTGATGTGAAAGTCTTATGGGAATCCATCAAATCCAACACTTGGAATTTGTATTTGCAACCAGCAACTTGCTTTCTGAATGAGGATCAGGGTCATTGTGAGGAAACTACCTAAGCCATTTAAACAGTGGCAAATGTCCCAATTCTAGTCTTCGAAATACAGTGTGCAGATAAGATGTTTCCAAATTTCTCAAATTGTTTTGTGCTAGACACTGGCAAAGCATGGCCTTCTTGCTGGGGACTGCTTGCATGGATGAAATATTGACCATTGATTAAACTACAGTACTTTAAACATGCAAAAACATGGTCCATGCAATTTCATTCTGTATTTCAGGACAATCTGGGGATATTGACAAGAAATTTGTGGTTAAATAAAAAAAAAACTTTTGTGGCCTTTCGCTTCTCCCATAATGTAAAAAATAAATAAATAATAATATGTAAAAGTAGGTAAAACAAACTGAACCTGAAAGATGTAGATCTATGCTCTGTAGAGACTGCCACAGGCAGTCTTGCAGAATTCATGGCTGAATTCCAAGGCTAAATGTCTTGCAGAATTCATGGCTGAAAAAAAAAGTTGAACCTGTTTGTCTCCAAATCATGCTTTAACCTTATATACTGCATGGCATGCCAAAAACATTATTCAGTATAGGAGTTACAAAAGTATTAACTTCTAAAATATTTTTTACTGGATAGTACAATACATTTCCATTAATAACATCAGTATGATGAAATGGAAACACATTACGTAACTTATGTCAATTTTCTGTGTATTATGAATCTATCCTTGGGACCAGAGTTAGGTAATATAGTGCTCCAAGTAAATACATTAGTTACATTTACTAACGTATATCTTTGGAGTAATTAATGGGTTGCCTTTTTAGTTACTCTTTGTGGGCTGTACTCTTCCTTAATTAAGAAAAAAATCTGTCTGTTAAGTTTTACCACTTCACTTCAGATAGACAATTCTGTGCCTGATTCCTACACTACCAGAGCTGCCATTACTAGAGCTCCCTACACTGTCCTGCCACAGATTTGAATGCACATTGAAGCGATCGGTCTGGTTATGTAAGGGATGAAGAGGATTGTATGCACATTTTAATTAAAACAAACACCTTTCAATATTCAAGTGGAGCACATCGACTGCAGCAGAATAAACACAAACACATAAACACTCTCCAAAGGGATCAATATTGTGTTTATTATTACATAAAAGCTATTGTTCAATCTGTAAAAACAGTGATATACATCTGTATGCGAATGACACAATCAATTTTTTTTGTCATAACTGCGTCCCTTAACAAAAAGTTGTCTGGACCTCTTTAAAGACACGTATACCACTTCATTACACTCCTTTTTTAAATAAAGCTCTACTCCATAAGCTATATGAGACTAATAACATTCTTGTCAATTCTTCGTGGTTTAAATAGATTTCAAATTTGCCATATTAGTTGTTTTGAAAAAGAAAACAACTGACAGCTGTTTTGTCATGCATCTACTCACATGCCTGCGTACTTGTGCTACAGTAAACAAAAAATACAACTAAACAGAATAAAGATTACTGTAGTTCGATAAAGTGAAGAAACAAAAAATAGATGATTGTTTTTGACTGACTTAAGTCAGTGACAGTGTTTAATTTGATCCAACAAGAATGGATTTTATAATCCATGCTCTGAAACTACCAACAATCTTTGTCAGTTCCTTCAATTTAGTCAAAAAAAATGAGCATAAGACTCTGATTGACTAAGATAGTGACAGTGGTTGATTTTAACTAACAAGAACGTATAATCTATTCCATGCTCTGAAACTACCAACCAATGTGTGTCAGTTCCTTTAATTTAGTAAAAAAAAAACACCCAAGTCCCAGATCTGCCTAGAAATTAGCCTAGTTCAAATGCAGAATGGAGAGGCGGGCAGGTGGGACGATCAGCATCAAACTTAGAGACTCAGACTGTGTCCTAAATGTCACTATATTGCCTGTTTATCACTACGGCCGTGATCAAAAGAGGGGAGTATAAGGGGTATGGTGTGGCATTTGCGACTCAGGGAGTGGGCAGGCAACATGTCTTGGTTAGCTCCCAGAGTAAATTGATAGATACTCACTTATGATGGGAAAAGATGGGAGACATGACCCAGCTATTAAAAAAGATACATTATGTAATTTTCCTCTGCTGTGAAAAAATGCAAAGCTAAAAAAACTGCCAGCTTGCAATTCGAGCAGTTGGAAACTCACTCACTGTGCTTATCAAGTCAATCCGTTTAACTTTTTATGACATGCCAGTGATGAACATAGTAATGATTGACCTACTTTTGTACATGTCAGCCGTTTTCCCTCTACTGTGTGTAAACTGTCCATTAGCAGATTTCACAGCAGAGGACGATCCAGCCCAGTGACATTTTTTTTTTTATAATAATACTAAATATACACGTTGTTGTCATCAAACACCTGATTTAAACAGACTAGTTTGCAATGAAGGTTAGCAGCAGGGCAAGCATTACACAGAGTTAGCACCGTGGTACAGCTGAGGTTTAACAGTCTCAGGTATTTGGTTTCCCAATGAGAAAAAACATATAGGACAGACACAAAGAAAGCTACCATTGCAACTCTGCTATCAAGTATTTCCCAGTTCTCACTATGAAAATCTGTACAACATCTTGTACATCCAGTTGAAGGTCAGAGAATAAACACGTGATTTAGAAGTTTAGTAAAGTCAGACCACTGACCTAATTATGGGCATCGCTCTGGTCTGTCGCTAGCATTGTTTTAAAAATTCTACACACGCTGCAGGAATATGAATTTCCAAAAGTAGAAAAGTGGAAAATTGGCTTAGGGAGGTCCAGCAGTCCAAGCAGCTGCCTACGGTGCATAAGGTTCTTCTGCTGCATGGGCTTGAACTGTTCCTTCGCGTTCAGCAAAAACTCCCCACTTTCTGTCCGATAACGCATTACAAAACAACTGTGAAAACTACACAATAGTTGCTCGGAAACATGAAATTGCTAAATCAGGAAAATATTTAGCAGTAAATAACTTGATTCAATCAAATTTACTTTAGATAAAATGTTTTCAGTTGCTGGCAAAGTTTGCAACAAATAGTTTGCAATGCTAATGTTAGTGTTGTCTAATGTCTGTATAGCGAAATTGTTTGGACACTAACACATTTTTTATGTCTCTGTATTCCAAAACTTTGCACCTGACCACGAGAAGGTGCATGTAGTGAAGAAGTGGAATAAGCAATAAATTCTCTGGGGTCTGAAGTCTCTGGGGTCTGAAGTCTGTTCCTGTGATACTATTGCTGCATTTCTGCTGCACTGAATGCACTTTAATACAAGAAGGCCAGAAGGAGGCACACATTCAGATGGAGCCTAGAGCATGATCAAGTCTTTGAACACCTCCAACAGGTACTGACTCTGGCCTTGGTGTTAGATTTAGCTGACTTTAGACTCCCTTTCATCCTAGACATAGATGCCAGTACCTTAGGCCTAGGAGCTCTATTGGCCTAGAAAAAAAAGGGGAAGAAAGGGTAATAGCTGATGTCAGTAGGAGCTTATCCCTAACAGAAAGAAATGACTCCAACTAGATCACAGCCAGAACTTTGTAAGCTTTATGAGATAGCCAAGAGCCACACAAACCCATGCCATCTAACCATGAATGGTTTGTGGGAATGCTTCTTCTTAGGAAAAATAGAAACAGAGATGTGTCATTGGTCTCAGTTCATGGGCAAACTTGTCTAGGTTCTACAACATCTGTGTCCATTCCACCACAGGTTCCTGTGAAGCTGGAAAGGCTGAAGCTGAAAGCTGGGGGTCAATTGGCAAAATCTGCTGCTACTGCGGCTCCTTAATCAAACTGGTCATGCCCTATATTTGGAAAATGCTTGCACTGTTGCTGTATGTATGAATATATTCATATAATATTAATATAGGTACACAATAATATAGGTACACGTTGTCTGCGTAAAAGTATTCAGACCACTTCACTTTCTCCACATTTTGTAGGACTTAATGTATAATTTAGTAAATATATTTACACAAGTGCATTTAAGGTCCCACACTTCACAGTGCATGTCAGATCAAACATTTTGCCATTACAGTCCAAAGAAATCTCAGCTGACCTCAGAAATAGAATTGTGTGGAGGCACAGGTCAAGGGAAGGATACTTTATATTACAACTGTTACATTATAAGCTCAGTGGGCTGCAACATTGTAAAAAAGTTTGGAACCACCAAAACCCTTCCCAGAGCTGCCAGTCCAGCCAAGCAAGAAGTGATTGTCCACAAGAAGTGCTTTGGTCAGGGAGGTGACAAAGAATGCTATTGCCACTCAACAGGGAAGCCCTGCAAAGATGGGAGAACCTGCCTGAAGGACAAAGATCTTTGCAGCACTCCATCAATCAATCCTATATGCAGTAGTTGATTTGGGTCTGTGAATGTCCTTGAGTGGCCCAGCCAAAGCCCAGACTTGAAACATATGTGGGGAGACCTGACAATGGTAGTACACCGAGGCTCCCATCTAATATGCCAAAGCTTAAATTTGAAATTACCCATTTGAAATCTGGCATTGGCAAAGTGATTTGTAACTTTGCAAGCTAACTTTAGGACACGCAAGCCACATCCTACTGGAATACTACCTGACTGCAACTAGCTTACTAGCTAAACTACTGCAGTGGCTAATGTGACTAATGTCATGCGCAAGTCAACTTTGCTCAATCTTGCTTTGACTCAATTACGAGCAAAACAATTAGCAAGCGAACAACATGGTCCCTGAGTAATAATAGTCTCTGTGTTTACTACCATACTACAATGTATAGCCTATCACACTATTTTTGGCTGTACTTATTTACTACCACAACTAATCACGGCCAGACTGTCTTAAAGTAAAGAACGTCTACATCTTTGCTAACAGCCCATCTGAAGGCCCATCATTGGAAATGATATAAAATACACCTACCAGTCTACTTTACCATTTCTTTTTTACAGCATGTTTTTCTGTTTGACATCCTTGTAATCACTCTTCATGTCATTTCAAGAGATTTGCACCTGTTCTATGAGATGTTGAAGCAATATCTGGTTAAGAAAGAATACAAGCCTAGAACCCATAACTTCAGCTTGTCTGGCACAACTGAACTTGTTGAGTTGTCAAAAACTATTGAATGTTTTCTAAGGCAAAACTTATTATAACTACAGAGAGACCAGACCCACATTTTTTAAGAAAATACAAAACCACAAATAATTACAATCACAAAGAGCTAATCACCCATGTTTTTTTTAAAAGTGGCCCATTGCCATGAGAAAAGGGCAACCAGTTGAACAACAACATGGCAAACATCAACAAACATCCACATAAATGGCAAACTTTTGACTGGTACTGTTGGTCAAAATACAGTTTTTGTCCTGGAATTAATTTATTATAAAAACATCAGTGCAGTGTGTGCACGTATGTGTTTGTATGTGTAAAATATTATTTTGTATGTCATTTATAAGGAGGTGCTGACGTTTTATATGAGTAACATACTGTACATTACATGTATAAATGTATTTAGAATACATTTGTCAGGGAATAAAATATGTTATTTATAAAGGGTGCTATTTTTTCTTCTTTTTTTTCTCAGGGTGTTTGCTTAATGTTTTGTTAATACTTTAGATGTCTCAGGAGAAACTTGGACAAACCTTTCAACAACAACAATTTGAAAGGTAAGATAAATTAACTATACAGTGCATTCAAGTTGCCAAAAGCCGTGGCTGTTGCTGACTGAAAAGTCAATAGGAACCACGGTATGGATTTCAGAGGGAAGAGCAGTGTCAGATTCAGTTGTTCTCTTCTCTGTTTCTCTCTTTGTTTCCTTATCTCTTCTTCTCTCACTGTCTGTCTCTCTGTGCTGCTGCAACACTTTGCTGGACTTTTTCTCAGTATATCCTGCTGGAGGATTTGGGTCAGATGTAAGACAGTCCTGAAGGGATTCCTCTAAGAGCTTTCTATTTAAGCTCCCAAGGCCTAACACCCTCTGGCGTACAGTATCTCATTGTACTGTGCCTCACATGCCATAGGCTTATCTGTAATCATATCAGGGTTATATCATGGGTTGCTACTGTATCACAATGGCAAACAAAGTACAAGAACAACAACTTGCATTTTGATCTGTTTAGTTTACATTAAATTGGAGAGTTGGCTGCAGTATGAAAGTTCAGATACATTTAGGGAGGAGGTGGTCTTGGCAATAAAATGCAGCAATTAGATGCAAAGTGTTGAAATGATCCAGGGTGCTGCTCGTCTGTGACAGCAGGCCAGCAACCTTAATGACGTTCCTTCTGCTATTACAGTCTCTATAGGAAGCCAATTTACATTCCCTCTGCACAATGGCCCTTGGAAGTAATGTACTAGCTATGTAGGAAAGGTTCAAAAGGGGTTGGTTAAGATGGCTACTAAAACAAGTGAGTAGCATGCATATGCCACTGCAATATGTATTTACCATCAAATTATCATACTAAACACAATAATGTCAAGTTTGATTGTATATAGATATAGATATCATCGGTTTCCAGCTACAATAGTCATTTAGAACATTAACAATGTCTACACTGTATTTCCGATCTATCAAAACAAAACGTACCATTTGGACAGGTCTCCAAAATCCACTCAATCTTGCTGGATTGAATGCTTTAATTTAACTCCTGTGAGTGCTGAGACATTTGCAATAACCTGTCAAACATTCTGGAACAGCTGAAATGAGATCAATGAAATCAAATTTTGCATCAATAAAATTTACTGTACCAACGTGACATTTAGAAAGAAAAGACATCCTAATTTTGGTAAATACTGATAATGCTTTAAATAGTTGATATGTCTACAAATTGCATGCAATTCTAGAATGATAATAATGGATAATAAAGTTTTTTTTGTATTACCTCATAAACAATGTAAAGTATGAACAGATAGTTTAAATCTAGATCAAGTGTGACAATATATCAGTGTTTTCCGTATGTTGATATACTTGTTGAATTATTCAGGAGAACATGACAAGAACATTTGTTAATGAGGCAGCCTAAACAGCGCAGGCTAGTGTTGGTAGGCTAGACAAGAGTTTTTGGTGGTTCCCTGTCCCACCCCTTTATATTAATGTATTAATGTATGCAAATACTCAGTATAAATTACATGCATATGGAAATGAAGCAAATAACTTGATTTAATCACAAAGTATAAGAGAAAATGGATCCCTTTTTTTCTCCTCTCCCAAGTTCGTAATGGACAATTTATGATTATGGCCATTCCTTGTCCCTGCAACTCATGGCAGGATGGAGAGAGTCATCAGGACATATGTTCTCCTATGCACATCCTGTCAAGCGCTTCTGCTTCTTATCTAATCATCTGCTCAAACAACAACTTTCAGATGAAAGCTAAGTGCTTGCAGGAGAGCGCAACCTCCCGCTCTTGACCACAATTGAGCTTACCAACCAAAAGCATGTGCACCACCCTCTACAAAATTCCCGGGCACCTTTGTATTCAGATTTGTAACAAAACTAATTGGCGTAGAACACTGCGCCATTCGGGATGCCAATAAATTTAATTAATTATTTCAAGAATTATTTCTCACCTTATAACAAGTATTGTGATTGTTAATACTGACATTATAGAATTGCACATGCAGAATTTTTGTCTGAGAAGGGCCAAAGCAAGTTGAAATTCCAACACATCATCCTTAAGGACTTCCATGTGAATTGTTCATGTTACCAAACCTATACTGTATGTATGTGATGCATCACTGGCACTTCACACAGACACAAAACCATTGAGTGCACTTGCTCTTTGCCATCCCCAGTAAATATTTTATAGTATCATGTAAGGACTAAAACAAAAGATGCATTTTTTAAAACAGCGAAACAGTTTTAAACCACTTTCATGTCTATTTTTTTTTCCTCTGTTCAAGGCTGAGGACAGTAACTCAAAGATACAAATGGCTTCAATGACCTCAGAAGAGATTGTTAGTGATGGCCTGGAGAAAGTCAATAGGGAGCTGAACCATACCTTGAAAAATGTGGAGGTTTATTAGCTCTAGTATGGTTACTTCTATTCTTTTATGATCGCAGAGATAGCTACAATCATTACTGCTATTTTGTCATTTTTGCACAAGATGCTTGTAACGAAGGACACTTCATTACTAGTGACTGAATGCTTTGGCCTGGTTAATATAGAGCAATGGGGTTGGCTAACAACTGTGTATGAAGAGATCTTAACTATGCACATTAATAATGACACTTGACATATGGGTGGCAATGTTTTGCACTTTATTAGCAGGATTTGCACAGAACATTTTGCACATTGCATGTTTGCACATTTTCTATGAAGCATTTAGTGACGCCCTTCATTGACGATTGATAGCATACTTGTTGCAGTGATTGATTGTCTGCCGGCAGTGTGAGTATTCAGCACCACCTAAAAGGGAGAGCGGCATTAGCTTAAGCTCTGATGGTAATACTGTGTGTATGTTTGGTAATTGACAACAGAACAGTTAAGGTAGGGTTTGTTTGACTTTATCCTGTTATATTTATTTGTCTAGGTGTGTAAATATCATAGTAGGAATTTGCTAGGGCAATAGTTGGTTGAATATTGTTTTAATTGTTGGTATAATCACTTAACTGTCCTGTTTTGTCTGCTCCAGAGTGTTCGGCCAAAAGAGTCCCCTGGTGTACGAACACTGAGATAAACGTTCCGGGAGAGACCAAGTGTTAGGATAGGAGAGGGGGGTGACTTGTTAGTGAACCATCCAATTTAGTAGACCTGGAACACAGTATAAAGGGCGCCAGTTTCCATCCGTCTGTGTTGTTGGTTACGTCTCACTTCCTGGGTTGCTACCTATCGGTATGTACAATTGGTGTTTGAATAAAAATCAGCATGCTTTGGTATACCACACCATCGCTTTGGCCTCTGTGTTTACTGCATCATCCAGCCGCTAAAGGGTCATTCTAACAAGTGGTGTCAGGAGTGGGATCCACACTGCAGTAGCATGATGACAAGGAGCGGAAAGAAGAATGAACAAGAGGCCCCAGATGAGGGAGCTTGCTTATCAGCTAACCAAGGCACCATGGCAGAGTCCAAAGCAGAAGAGAAGTTGGAAGAGCTAGCAGGTATGGTGAAAACGCTCATTTGATCTCAGGCAGTGAGAGATCAACAAATGGAGGAGTCCTCTTGTCAAGAGCAGTGTTGGAGAGGTGTGCAGCATCAATTGTCGCATTTGCAGCAGCAAGTGAACATAATCAGAGAAGAGACTGGACAAGAGGGTGATACACAGGAGGAAGACCGGCTCCATAGAAGGGATGATTATGGTGAGGGTAATGAAGGTGACAACGATGGTGACGATGAGGATCCAGGTGAGATGTCCAGTTGGTTGAGTCAAGGTTTCAGACCACGGAGGGAACCCTTGGCCCACAGGGAGCCCAAATTGCTGCCATTATCCACAGAGGATGACATTGAACATTTCTTGACCACGTTTGAGAGAATGGCCCATGTATGTCGCTGGCCCAAGAGTGGATGGGCTGTGCGTCTGGTTCCCTTGCTCACTGGTAAAGCTCGTAGTGCCTATGTGCTGATGGACATTAGAGACTCTGAAAAATATGACAAAGTCAAAGCAGCGATTTTGGCGAAATATGAAATCACGCCGGATATCTACCGAAGACAATTTCGGTCACTGAAGATTGAGCCTGGTGAGACTCCACGGGAGCTTTATGTGCGTCTGAAGGACCTGTTCTCTAAATGGGTCAAGCCAGAAAAGTCAACAGTAAAAGAAATCAGAGACTATTATTCTGAAACAGTTCCTCAGAATGGTACACCCAGAACTGGAGATCTGGATCAGGTTGCATGACCCCGAGTCAGCGGAGGAAGCAACTCGCCTGGCAGAGGTTTTCACATCAGCCAGGAAATGGAGCCGGAACGCCACCGTCGGCTGGGAGAACCACCAAGCCCATTTAAGTAAGTCCACTGGGGGTGAACGGGGGTTTGGTCAGCCACAGGGTAGAGTTTTTAGTAAAAAGCCGTTTATTCCCCAAGACCCAAGCTATGCTAAAAAGCCTCCACATAAACCCTTTAAGCAGGATGTTAGGTGCTATAACTGCAATGGTTTAGGTCATAGCAAACAATATTGCCCAGCCTTTAATCATATCAAGCCATCTCTCCTGTGTTCAGTTCCAAGGCCAACTAGGGTAAAAAGAGTGAGTGAGGCAGTTCGAATGGCACCAGTGCTGATCAATGGGCAACAGGAGGTAGCGTTACTTGACTCAGCATGTTTCCAGACAGTAGTTCTGTCCAGTTTGGTACCAAGGGAAAAGTGGAGTGAGGATAGATCAAGGTTAAGCTGTATTCATGGAGATGAACATGTTTACCCCACAGCTGAGGTTTATCTGACAGTAGGAGGTCAGACTTTTCTTTTGTCTGTAGCATTAGCACCAGCATTGCCATATTCAGTCATTTTAGGTAATGATGTCCCCACACTATTTGACCTGTTGCATCAGCCAGTTTGTAAGTCTGATATGAGCATTAGTGAAGGCCAGGGCTCAGAGGTGGATTTCAGGAGGCCATTAGGTGAAGTTCAATTTGAGCCAGTCACACTGAATGTGAAACCTTCCAATGTCACCACAAGAGCACAGAGTACAAAAGAAGCCCTCAGGGAGCTGCCTTTCTTTGGGGTAGATTGGGAGACTGGGCCAGTAAAATCACGCAAGTCAAAATTGCAGAAAAGGAGGGAAAAGCGGAGATGTTCTCTTAGGACAGGGACAGAAGACCCTTCCAACACCCCTGTGTTGCTAGATTATGGGTTTCCCCCAGATGTAGGGACATTACAAAAACAGGATGCTACATTGAAACCGTGGCCGGAAAAGGTGATAGAGGTTGAGGGGGTTAAGCAGAATAACGAGAGCTGTCTAGATGATGCCTCTTATATAGTGAGAGAGGGCCTTCTGTATCAGCGGAAGGGAAAGACGGAGGCATTAGTGCTGCCACAACAGTTTAGACACAAGGTCATGGAGTTAGGGCATTCAATTCCATGGGCAGGTCACACGGCTTTCCAGAAGACTCTGAATAGGATTGGAAGCCGGTTTGTTTGGCCAGGGATGTATACTCAGGTTTCTCAGTTTTGTAGTTCTTGTGAAACATGCCAACTTACCTCAGCAAAGGGTGTAGTACGTGCACAACTGCAACCTTTGCCAATTTTAGACACACCATTTGAAAGACTAGGCATGGACGTCATAGGACCATTAGAAAAAAGCTCCTCAGGCCACCGTTACATATTGGTGATATGTGACTATGTAACCCGCTATCCGGAGCCTCTTAGGTCAATTAAAGCTAGGCAGGTGGCAGACTGCCTCTTACAGCTGTTTTCTAGAGTAGGTATATCTAAGGAGGTCTTAACAGACTGTGGGACAAATTTTTTGTCTAAAATGTTGCAGCAGGTTTATCAACTGTTAGGAGTGAAGGGCATTAAGACCACCCCTTACCACCCCCAGACGGACGGGCTGGTGGAGCACTACAACCAGACACTGAAAAACATGCTGCGCAAGTTTGTCTCCCATACTGGTGCGGATTGGGACCAGTGGCTGCCATACCTGTTGTTTGCCTATCGGGAAGTGCCACAAGTGTACATGGGTTTTCACCATTTGAACTGTTGTATGGCCGCCAAGTGAGAGGGCCGTTGGACCTTCTAAAAGACTACTGGGGAAGTCCAAAACCAGGAGGAGAAAATGTGGTGGCATATGTGGTCAAAATGAGGGAAAGACTGGAGGAGATGACAGCGCACGCACAGGAAAACATGAGGTCTACTCAACAAAGCCAGAAAACCTGGTATGATCGTAAGGCCAGGGAGAGGGTCTTCAATCCCGGCCAAAAGGTACTGGTACTGCTGCCAATCAGTGATAGTAAGTTGTTGACTAAGTGGCATGGACCTTATGAAGTCACCAAACGAGTGGGTAAGGTCACATATGAACTGTATATGCCAGACAGACTTAAAAAACATCAGACTTTTCATGTTAATCTGCTTAAAGAGTTCCAGGTTCGGCTGGAGCCTGTGTGCCAGCAGCTGTTGGTGTGGGCTGTCCTGAATTAGGATACAAATGAGAAGTTCTTTCCAACTACCACCACTACGGCAGAGACCCTGAAAGTGGGTCTTTCACATCTGTCTTCCACCCAGCAAGCAGAGGTCAAACATTTACTTGACCCAGAGCTTTTTAGAGAGAAACCAGGTATCACCTCTCTGGTTTGACACAAGATCCGTCTGAAAGAAAATGTCCCAGTCCGTCAGAAAAGCTACAGGATTCCAGAGTGGTTGGTTCCTGCGCTACAGAAGGAAATCAAGCTGATGTTGGCGCTAGGGATAATCGAGGTCTCCTGCAGTGAGTGGTGTAGTACTATTGTTCTTGTTCCAAAGAAAGATGTATCGCTCAGATTTTGCAATGATTTCAGGTACTTGAATGCAGTATCCAACTGTGACCCCTACCCAATGCCTCAAATTGATGATCTGATGGAGAGGGTTGGCAGAGCTCAGTACATCACCACATTGGACTTGAGTAAAGGCTACTGGCAGTTAGCCTTGGCACCAGAGGCTAGGGAGCTGACGGCGTTCAAGACTCCATTTGGTATGTATCAGTTCAGGGTCATGCCATTTGTTCTTCAGGGGGCGCCAGCCACGTTCCAAAGATTGATGGACCAGGTACTGAGGGATGTTGCAGACTTCTCGACTGCATATCTGGATGATGTGGTGGTTTTCAGACAATCCTGGGAGGAGCACAGGTTCCATCTGCAACAGGTCCTTCAGGGAATCAGGGCAGCCGGCCTTACTATCAACCCTCAAAAATGTGCTGTTACTCAACGGGAAGTGGAGTACCTGGGCTACATCATCGGATTTGGGAAGATTATGCCACAACTGGGGAAGGTAGAGGCCGTCCATTCTTTCCCTGTTCCTACTACTAAGAGGAAGCTGAAAGGGTTCCTGGGCCTGGTGGGTTGGTCCTGGAAATTTGTACCACATTTTGCAGACAGAGCTGTAGTTTTGAATGACCTAACCAAAGCCTCAGCTCCTAACAAGGTTCGATGGACTGAGGAGTGTGACAGAGCCTTCAGAGACCTCAAAGATGCCATCTCCACTCACTCAGTTCTCCACAGTCCAGATTTTAACAAGTCGTTTATCCTGCAAACAGACGCTTCAGGAGTGGGCCTAGGAGCGGTGCTGTTGCTGACCAGTTGTGTTCCTGAGTCGCAAGCTGCTTGATCGAGAGACAAGATACTCTACGGTGGAAAAGGAGTGCTTGGCAATGAAGCGGGCCATCGACACCCTCAGATATTATCTGCTGGGACGACGCTTCATCCTGGAAACAGACCAACGGGCTTTGCAGTGGCTTCACCGCATGAGATGCCAATATGCGTATTGCTGGATGGTATCCTTCCCTGCAGCCATATGACTTTACGGTGTGCTACAGGTCAGGGAAATCCAATGTGGTGGCGGACTGTTTGTCCAGAATGTCTGAGGATGGAGATACTGTTCTCCTTTGGGAGAGGGGGGAGGAAATGTAACGAAGAGCACTTTGTTACTAGTGACTGACTGCTTTGGTCTGGTTAATATGGAGCAATGGGGTTGGCTAACAACTGCGTATGAAGAGATCTTAACTATGCACATTGATAATGACACTTGGCATATGGGTGGCAATGTTTTGCACTTTATTAGCAGGATTTGCACAGAACATTTTGCACATTGCATGTTTGCACATTTTCTATGAAGCATTTAGTGACGCACTTTATTGACGATTGATGGCATACTTGTTGCAGTGATTGATTGTCTGCCGGCAGTGTGAGTATTCAGCGTCACCTAAAAGGGAGAGCGACATTAGATTAAGCACTGATGGTAATACTGTGTGTATGTTTGGTAATTGACAACGGAACGGTTAAGGTAGGGTTTGTCTGACTTTATCCTGTTATATTTATTTGTCTAGGTGCGTAAATATCATAGAAGGAATGTGCTAGGGCAATAGTTGGTTGAATATTGTTTTAATTGTTGGTATAATCACTTACCTGTCCTGTTTTGTCTGCTCCAGAGTGTTCGGCCAAAAGAGTCCCCTGGTGTACGAACACCGAGATAAACGTTCCGGGAGAGACCAAGTGTTAGGAAAGGAGAGGGGGGTGACTTGTTAGTTTGTATTTATTGTAATTGTTTTATGTGTTTGTTAGGTGGTAACCAGCAGGGGGTGAATGATTATGTATATTATGTATTGAATTATATTCTACATGTTGTTTAAGATACTATAGTCATATGAGATATGGTGAGAACACCTACTCATTGAACCATCCAATTTAGTAGACCTGGAACACAGTATAAAGGGCGCCAGTTTCCATTCGTCTGTGTTGTTGGTTACGTCTCACTTCCTGGGTTGCTACCTATCGGTATGTACAATTGGTGTTTGAATAAAAATCAGCATACTTTGGTATACCACACCATCGCTTTGGCCTCTGTGTTTACTGCATCATCCAGCTGCTAAAGGGTCATTCTAACAATGCTATTGCAAAGATAACATTTTCAAATGATATGAGGTGTGATTAACAAAAGAAATCACTGCATATCCAATGATAGAACAGTACTATGAATGTGGCTTGATTACATTTCATTAAAGTAATTAGATTAGATTCAACTTTATTTTCAATGAACAGTACCAGTACAGTACAATGAAATGCAGTAAGCATCTAACCAGAAGTGCAAATAGAGGGCAGAAAATGTACAAGTATTAAGTATATGTATATTACTAGTGGAATGTGTAGATGTGCAATGAAGGCAAATGCACTACAAATGGCATTACTAAATGTGCAATTAAGGCAAATAAAGGAGGGCAGATATAGGTGTATAGATTAGGTATAGTGTATGTTACAAGTAGGATAACAGTTGTTCGGGTACAATTGGCAATTTCTAAATGGCATACAAGATGTGCAAACGAGGTAAATGAAGGAGTAATGTAGTAGGGTAGCATGAACAACCATGATGCAGAGATAGCAGCACTAAGGTCCTCAAGGTAACCATGTGTGTGTAACAACTGTAAAAATGCAAGTACAATGGCAGTACTAAATGTGCAAAGAGGAAAGTACAAGGTGCATGTGCAACTGAAATGCAGGGATAGCAGCAATGAGGTTCCTGGGGTAGACACGTACCTGTAACCACTGAAAACTTCTATTATCAGGCTTTGCAAGACAGTGTCAGAGTTGTACAAGGGAGTAGTGCAACAAGGACCTGAGAGGTGGGGTGCATATGGTAAGTGTTGGGTTCTCTGGGTCACAGAGTTCAGTAGGGTTACAGTGGATGGGAAGAAACTTTTCCTGAGCCTGCTGGTGCGGACTGAAGAGTCCTGCAACACCTGCGTCATGGTAGGGGGGCAAACAGTTTGTGGCTTGGGTGTGAATGGTCCCTGGTAGGGATGGGACAATAGACGATTTTAGTACAAATCGCGATGGAAAATACTCACGATTATGAAATCCTTTAAGACATGCAGCTGCGATGCATACAGAATAAACTTGTTAACAAACTGCAAATTGTAGAAAATATGAATAGGATATACATTATACACATATCTCTTTCGATTTTCTAATTATAATTTTGTTTATATTGTAGGATAATTGTTAACGCTTTCATACAGAAAGTGACAGGAGAAGACTAATAGAATCATTTGTGCGGGACAAAATAACATTGACTGTCTACATGATCTGCACAATACATGATGCGCACAACATAACCGGGAGCTGTTATAATGAATTATAAAGTTACTATGAAGAATCGACACATCAAATAGGCCTATCGTTAGCTAATAAGGCACATAAAATACGCAAGGAAGTTAATGCAGCCACAAGTTCAGTACCGGTAAGAAATGAAATCTATTTTCCCCTCTGATCCGCAGAGGAGTGACTAGAAAAAGTTCTTGCCAGTCACCGAAGTGTTCCTGACTACTTGTTTTATTTAACTGGTGGAGCGCATATCTCACTAATTGTATTGTATAGGTTTTACTAAAAAAAAACTCCAAACTTAAATTACGAAAAGACCCATTATTTCTATCAGCCTATTATCGGTCTCTTCCCGGAGGATGCGCAAGAATAAACGTCTTAGAACCACATGAATGTGCTTCACTGTCCGCAAGAAAGTGTCCTAAGGTCGAGGTCTTCGTGGGATCACGAAATATATATCCCTGCTGAACTGTATCTGTGACATTTTTATCCGATACCCAAAACATCCGTCTAATTTGTTATAAAATCAATACCCAATCCGACTGATATCTAAAGTCGGCAATATCCAATACGAAATATGCCAGGGATGAGGGATAATCAGATCTTAATTTTTGTCGGATAATTAGGATACCAGACAGAAATGTGTCTGAAAGACAAAAAGGCTGCATTAAGTCCGCTCAATTGTTTTAACCTGTCTGGCAGTGGCCATTGATGTTGCACCTGCATTTTATATTAAAGCTGGGCCAGTCTCCGATTTCTCACGATCTACAATTTAGTATTTTCATAAAGACATAACAATTTTAAAATGCGGAGCTAAGAAGTGTGTATTATAAACGTATCTCGCTCACCCTCTGATGTGTGCGTCATCATTTATTTCTTGAATAGGAGCTTGAGCATGAATTAAGCCTACCTGGCCTGTGTACAGTACATGTGTAGGCTATAAAGGTGTGTGTGGGGTGTCGGATAGTAGGCTAATTAAAATGAACGTCCCTCAAGAGTTATGGTGCTTCTATATTATCTTCACCTCACACACATAGTCAACAGTGTTTTGGGCTATTCATTGCGATGGAGAATGATACATAGAAAAAACTAGGTTTCCAATTCCTTTACAACAGTAGGCTAGTCTAACCACTACATTTAGTAGCTTACAAAAAAGATTCCGATCACGTCTCCACTTCCCGCTATATGCAAATACCTGTCCATTCCATTACCGCAGAAAATAAGCTGTTGAAACAATGTTGAGCTCAAACAAACCAATGATATTTATCCTAGAAGACATGCAGCTACGAGAGATGCATGCAGAAAAAACCTGTTAACAAACTGCAAATTGTAGAAAATATGAATAGAATATACATTATTATACGTATATCTCTTTCTAATTATAATTGTGTTTGTACTTTAGGCTAATTGTTAACGCTTTCCTACTGAAAATGGCAAGAGAAGACAAATAGAATATCATTTTCGCGGGCCAAAATAACATTGTTGATCTGCATGATCTGCACAGGCACAACATAACTGGGAGCTGTTATAATGAATTATAAAGTTATGTATTGTCAATGAAGCTGGCAACCATATACATTTAGAGATTGACATGTTATTATAGTAATAGTTAATTATTAAATGCACAAGAACAATATTTATATAATGGAAGAATATCGATCAGTCACTTTGAGCTAGAAACCAGAGTTGTTATTGGGATTGTTATTAATCGGGATAAAATCGTAAATCAGGATAATTTTGCCTAGGATAATCGTGGCATGAAATTCCCATATCGTCCCACCCCTAGTCCCTGGTGATCCTGCACACCCTGCGCAGACACCGTTTGCGCTGTAGGTCTGCGATGGCAGGAAGCTGGGCACTAGTGATGTGCTGGGTGGTTTTCACCACCCATAGCAGGGCCTTTCGATCAGCTATGGAGCAGCTGCTAAATCACACTGTGGCGCACTTTGTCAGAATGCTCTTTATTGTGCCGTGGAAAAAATTCACAAGGATCTTGGATGATAGGCGGGCTTTCTTCAGCCTCCTCAAAAAGTACAGGCGCTGCTGCGCCTTTTTGACCAGGGCTGAGGTGTTGAGGGTCCAGGAGAGGTCCTCGGAGATGTGGACACCCAGATTTTTTAAGCTGGACACACGCTCCACCTCAGTACCCTTGATGAGGGACTGGGGCATGGCTGCAGCATTTAGAGATGTCCTGTAATCCACAATGAGTTCCTTGGTTTTCTTAGCGTTGAGGGCCAGGTTGTTGACTCGTCATTGTCACTAATCAGGCTTACCACTGTGGTGTCGTCTGCGAATTTGACGATGGGGTTGGAACAGTGTACAGGAACGCAGTCTTGGGTGAAGAGGGAGTACAGGAGGGGGCTCAGCACACAGCCTTGTGATACACCAATATTCAGAATCAGGGTGGAGTAGGTGAAGTTGTCTAACCTGACAGACGGGGCTGTTGGTTAGGAAGGCCAGAGTCCAGTTGCTGAGAGAGTCATTCAGGCTATACACGGTCGACTGCTTCAGCACTGGCACAATGGTTGTGATCTTGAAGCACATTGGGACAACCGCCTGGTCCAGTGACATGTTGAAAATGTCGATAAAGACCTCGGCCAGCTGCCCAGCACATGCTCTGAGCACACACCTTGGACGCCATCAGGACCAGCAGCCTTGCATGCATTCATCCTGCTCAGTGCAGACAACACATCTGCGGTGGATAGTCTGGGGGGAGGGGGCGTCTTGGGGGAGTTCATCTTTAATGGCTGGCTCTTTGTTGTCCCTGTCGAAGCGTGCGTAGAACAAGTTTAACTCGTCAGTGAAGGAGACATCGCTGGCTGTGGGGGTAGGGTTCTTTGGCTGGTAGTCAGTGATGGCTCGAATGCCCTGCCACAGGGTTTCGGAGTTATTGTAGAAGTGCTGCAGTTTGTGATCATTTTTAGCCATCTTGATGCCCCTTTTCAGGTTGGCCCTAAATGAGCTGGAGGCCTCCACAATCCCAGGATCTAAAAGCAGCGTTGCGTGCCTTCAGCAGTTGTCGGACCTCTCTGTTCATCCACGGCTTTTGGTCTTTATTAGTATATGGGTGGTGACATTGTTGGTGCAGATTTTGATGTAATCCAGAACAGAGGAAGCATATGTTTCAATGTCCATATGGGAGCCAAGGGTGGCTTGAGTGGCAAACAGCCTCCAGTCTGTGTGTTGAAACTGGTGCTGTAGAAGTGAGTCTGACCCTTCTGGCCATACTTTGACTGTCCCCACTGATGGTTTCACACATTTAATGAGGGGTAATTACTTGGGTAGTAGGAATAGTGAGAGATGGTCAGATTCACCCTGGAGGGGAATGTCTTTGTAAGCCTCTGGAATGTTTGTGTACACATGGTTAAGTGTATTGTCTCCTCTGCTGGGGCAGGAGACATTTTGGTAGTATTTGGGAAAAACAGTTTTCAGATTTGAATGATTGAAGTCCTGTGCAATCACCAAAACATCATCTGGGTGTTCTCTCTGCTCTTTGCTAATGGCAGTCTGCAGTTCCTTCATTGCTAGCTTAGCATTAGCATCCGGGGGTATGTAGACTGCCATAACAACAATAGATGTAAACTCCCGAGGCAAGTAAAAAACCAACACTCTAAGGACACGCATATTGTCCCATCAACCATTGTAAAGCTATCAGTACATGAATGTGTCTTACCAGTTTTGGGATCAACAGAGAAATATGGCTGTCCTTGAAGAATACTGTATACAACTCTGGCACTATTTCCATATGTGGGGTCATCAGCATCCGTAGCAGTAACTTGATATACTGAAGTACCTAGAAAGAAGAATAACAACCAAGATCAGCCTTCAATATTGTTTTGGATAATTTTGCACCCTTTATTGTATATTATTGATGGATTATCATGAATTTTATATTTTTTATATTTAATTTTTGGAAGTGTGACTTACTTTTTTCCAATACACTAAATGGAAATTTGCATTCTGACTTCTCAAATTGTTAAGTAGCAAGTATCCAGTGATGTTGGCCTGTTACAGTATAGTACCTTGTCCAACAGAAGAGATATACCAGCTTTTAATCTATGGTTCTCTTCAGTGGTTCAGCCCATATAGTGGATGACATTCTCTTCTTACCACCCAGGTCACATACCTCATCTTATTGTTACCCCTGGCTCATCGATGCTCACTTTCATTACCTCCCTTTGGTTCAAACCATCTATCTACAGAACACTGTCTGCTGTTGACTTATTGCAGGGACCACAAAACATTTAATGCAGTTTTCAGAGCTCAAGTTAGCCCACTAAAATCGTATTACATTTATTTTTGTATTAATTTTCAGTAAAAATCTGAGAATCTGATCTGTCCCCCATCTGCCAATTCAACAATTCTACCACATATTTAGTTTCCTATGCACTTTTTTATTTAATTTTTGAAATTCTTTTATGGCTATGTTCATTGAATTTTTTTTTTAGTTCACAGAGTATTTTATTGACCCAGCACCAAGTGTCTGCCTAGTGGAATAGACACAGCTGGCATTCTACAATTGTATGACTAAAAGACAACCAACCCATTTGTTTTTGTACACTGTAACTGTGGTATAAACCTGTGGTGCAACGTCCTGAGCTGTTGCAAAATCGGAAAGAAATGTAGTATCATGTTATTCCAAGAGCAGAAAGTGCTGAGGCAGTGCTTTCTGAAGCGTTCAGACTGCTTATTAATGTCCCAGAAGATGGAGGGGGTAATCCTAGCACAACAGACTGGCAGAAAGGGAAATGTAAATCCCCCTGTAAAACAGCGTCTTGAAAAAAGTTTATTTTTTTTTATGTAACATAGATTGAAGAAATGTAAAACCACAACATTGTACACAAAATGACTTTCCTCCTTTCAGCTCCTTTGTGGTAGCATTGATCTGTATTTTATGACGGGTGACAGCACCTACTGGGATTCCCATTTCTCTGTTGGCAAGGGTTTAGATTGAGGAAGGGGGTAGATGATTGCAATGTATGTTTCATATTTTATTTTTGGACTTGAATTCCTTTTAATATTTCAGCATTCCAGAGCAGATTAAAATATATCCTTTAAATGACTACCAGTAATCGCCACTGATCATTATTTATCTGATGAAAACAACCGAAATGTTCCACTTCAGATTTTACAGCTATTAAACAACATTCCAGGTGTACATGAATAGGCAGATGAGAGAAATCCAGAGAGAGAGAGACACATTTCCTGATTTAAAACGGGAGTGTCTGCCAGAGACTAGAGTCGAGTAGAAAATTGATACTCCTCATCTGAGTCTGAGAAAAAGGTGATTTCTGCAGTTAAATACTGAGGAGTGAAATGGTAACATTGAAGTACCCTGGCACGTACCCAGCTAATCAATTTAGACATGGAAAAAAGAACATTATGGGCAATTAGCTGCCACACTCGCGGACAGCCCCATCCTGGGCTACAGTGTCGATACTGACAAAGGCATGAGGATTAGAGCTCTGAAGTGTGAGGATGGCTGATAGTTACAGCCAATTTGATGCCACAGACGCCCAGGCAGTCCAAAGAGGAATGGCTTTAATGGACACAAGAAAATAAGGGGGGCGTGTAGAAGAACATTTATAATTATCTTCCCTCTTACGGTCCTTGATTCTTCCCCTCGGTTCATCAATGTTGATTGATTCTGGTGGTGACTAGCTACATGTATGGCTGCTTGTGTTGACATTTTTCTAGCAAACAGGGAAACTTTTGAGACTAGTGGAGTATTATTTTTAACAAAATATAATCTCTCAAACAAAGGTGAATTAACAAAGATGTCACTGACGACCAAAACAATAACAAATGGGGATGAACAAATGAGTTCTGAAAGGTGTCAGGTGTATTTGCAAAAAGCTAATGTTCTCTAAAAGACACACTATTTATGCTACGGTGGGCAAGGACAATTTAATAATAAAACTCACACCAACTTATGATAGGTATTGATAATCATAGTGGAGACATTCCACAATGTTAGGCATTTTAGGCCTTTATTAATTCAGGATATGTGATGATGGATACGTGAAGAAATTATGGTGTTGCTGTCTCTGCTTGTCTAATTCCACCTGAGGTACTTTGCCAGCAGCTTTTCAATATTAGCTGTCTAACACAGTTGAAACATGCTAACTAATGAAGTGACAACAAACTGAGCCAACCCTAATCTGGTCACTTGAATCAAAACAATCAAAATCAAAATTTTCTGAACATACCCGCCACATATTCCCCTATTAGAAAATGTATACCATGAATTTGGTGGACAATGCTACCCACAATCATTTCATAACATGTTTAATTTAAAAGTGGTGTTAATACAATGTGTTGCTTCCTCCAAGATAAAGTAATTTTAATATATACACCGATCAGCTATAACATAATGACCACTGCCAGGTGAAATGTATAACACTGATAATCTCGTTACCATGGCACATGTCAGTGGGTGGGATATATTAGGCAGCAAGTGAATATTCTGTCCTCAAAGTTGATGTGTTAGAAGCAGGAAAAATGGGCAAGCGTAAGGATCTGAGCGACTTTGACAAGGGCCAAATTGTGATGGCTAGACGACTGGGTCAGAGCATCTCCAAAACTGCAGCCCTTGTGGAGTGTTCCCGGTCTGCAGTGGTCAGTACCTATACTGTGGTCCAAGGTGAACCGGCGACAGGGTCATGGGCGGCCAAGACTAATTGATGCATGTGAGGAACGAAGGCTGGCCCGTGTGGTGCGATCCAATAGATGAGCTACTGTGGCTCAAATTGCGGAAAAAGTTAACACTGGTACTGAAAGAATGGTGTCAGAACACACAGTGCATCACAGTTTGTTGCTTATGGAGCTGCGTAGCCCCAGACCAGTCAGGGTGCCCATGCTGACCCCTGTCCACTGCCGAAAGCACCAAAATTTGGACACGTGAGCATCAGAACTGGACCACAGAGCAATGGAAGGAGGCGGCCTGGTCTGATGAATCGCGTTTCCTTTTACCTCACGTGGATGGCGGGTGCGTGTGCGTCGCTTATGTGGGGAACACATGGCATCAGGATGCACTATGGGAAGAAGGCAAGCCAGCGGAGGTAGTGTTATGCTTTGGACAATGTTCTGCTGGGAAACCTTGGGTCCTGCCATTCATGTGGATGTTACTTTGACACGTACCACCTACCTGAGCATTGTTGCAGACCATGTGCACCCTTTCATGGCAACGGTATTCCCTGATGGCATTGGCCTCTATCAGCAGGATAATGCGCCCTGCCACAAAGCCATAATTTGTTCAGGAATGGTTTGAGGAACACAACAATGAGTTCTTGGTGTTGACTTGGCCTCCAAATTCCCCAGACCACAATCCAATCGAGCATCCGTGGAATGTGCTGGACAACAGGTCCGATCCATGGAGGCCCCACCTCACAACTTACAGGACTTAAAGGATCTGCTACTAACGGCTTGGTGCCAGATACCACAGCACTCCATGCCTCGACGGGTCAGGGCTGTTTTGGCGGCAAAACGGGGACCTACACAATATTAGGCAGGTGGTCGTAATGTTATGGCTGATCGGTGTAGATATACAGCTCTAGAAAAAATTAAGAGACCACTGCACCTTTCTCTTCCAAAAAAGTTGGAAAGGAAGGTTTTGAGTGAGGAAGAGAAGGGTTAAAATTAGGAGACCACTGCAAATTGCACGCTTCTGTTCCTAACACAAAACTTTCCTTTTCAACTTTTTTGGAAAGGAAAGAAAAAGGTGCAGTGGTCTCTTAATTTTTTCCAGAGCTGATATATATATATATATATATATGACCATGCAAGCATAGCCAGCCAAGAAGATAGTAGCCAAATGTTTCTAATTATCTGTGATTGGAAAAAGTAGGCAACACATTTTTTTTTGGCAAGTTCTGCACCCTGTCTGTAGCAGCGGGGGAGGGTAAGAGGCTACAGTAGAGAGAGGCGAGAGTGTGGGTGCAGTAACAAATGCACACACAAGCAGCAGCATAGAGATAAGTGCCACACAAACAAACAAGGCATCAAAATTTACTGAAGCAGTCCTTGAATTTGTTACTAGACTCTTTTACCAATAAACGTATCCAGATGTGTCAAGAAACTCACTAAATGTAGTTCAGTGAAGTGCAGCATATTTCAGTACAGTACAGTAAGCTATAGTACAGTGAAAGATCATAGTACATTTAGAGTGGTAAAGAGTTTTGAATTTCTGTATTTATATAGCCTATCGAGCCTGAGGTTTAACGATACCAGACCGCACAAACACTTTTTGTGTATCTATGTGTCCTAGGGTAGGGGATGCAGGACAGGCAAAGTTTCCTATGTTTAGCCTATATGAAGTAATGAGATAACAGCTAGTTAACTTGGTATTTTAGCTAATTTTATACAATGAGTGTTTTGGAGTTCCCTTTTATATAGCCTGTCCTGCCCATGGTAAAACTATAACCAAGCAAACAAACACTTTTTTCTGTATTTGTCCCAGGCTTGTGGTGCCAGATGGAGTTACATGGGTAGTTTACTAGCACTAGGTACACAGCTTGCTACTTATGGAGAGAACTAGAAGAGAAATATGTCCTACAGTTTGCTTTTCAGGTCCACATCATCCTGCGTATTCCTCCTCCGCTTGAATGTGTTGCCTTTTTTAGAGTTGCCTACAAAGATTCATCCCAAATTCTTTCAGACTTACAATGCAGAAATACATGTCAGAAATAAACAAAATATAATTATTAAAATATGGCTACTATATGAGCTGAGTAGGCCGACAATAACAGCATTTCAAAAACATCTTTCCCCAATACCCTTTATATTAAAATTAGCAGTTTTCTGTATTTCTGTGGTGTAAATTTGATAATTGATACATCTCCTTTAATGACAAACCTCAAACTATTTCCTTGGTGGGAAACAAACTATAGATTTTTTTTTTTTCAAGTGGGGACGCATCATCTTCAGACAACTGCTGGACAGCCGTGCAATGTCCTCAACTGATTCGTTCTGTGCATGGACATTAACCTAGAATCTAGTGTAGAAGCAGCACAGGCTTCTACAGTAGAAAAGGCCTGAAGGCAAAGTTCAACAAAGTTATGCTCAGTGCCCTTATGTCCATATTAATTACTATAATGCATCTTCAAGTTTGCCCAGTTCTTACTTTTTTCTCCTTGTTCATTGTTTAGGTCTTGACGTGGCTTGATTTGCATTAAAGTATGCACATTGAATATTCGGGTCCATAGTCTCTTCTTTGTATTGCAATTTGTATGAATACATACTAATTATCTATTTGAAGTTAATCTATAATAGACCACATGAATCATTACCACACATTGAAAAAGTGGGGTAAAAAGGCCTTCAAAAAGTCCACTCCTCTCTCTCTCCCCATCCCAAGTGCCCACCCTATGTCCTTACTGTCAAACCTATAATGGAAACCTGAAACCCAGCATCCAACTTTAGTATAAAACACTGTTGTAGGGGAAAAGCACCAATGGAAATGAGGGTTAAAGGCTCGGTGACATGTCATGTATTTATGACTTTCTCTGACAGATTAATATAACATTATGTGAGGTGTTTTTTCTTGAACAATTGTTACATGATGTGTACTGATCAACAGTTTCCCTTATCCGTCTTAAAACTAACCATGAGGTACATTTGCTGCCTCCTGTGCTTGAGCCGGGTGCCCTGTTCTGGCCAACAGGAGAAGTCAGCAAAAAAAGGACATAATTTGAAGTAATGAGCATTTGGAGTAATGAGCATCAAAGTGATTGCTTTTGCTGAAAGTCTTTATCTAACTTCCCAATAACAACTAGTCTAAAATTCAACATGACTGAGAAACACAGATTAAAGTTCGATTTGAAAAAAGCACCGCTCCCTCCTTGCTTTCTCCCGATAACATGGCGAGCCATAGCCCATTTTATCCTGTGTTAGATTAATTGAACTGCCTCAGGGCAGAAGCCATGCTCACTGTTTCTCAACCCATACCCCAGTCCCTTCCCTGCTTTTCAACTAGTCATACAGTACATTACACTTTAGAACATGCTAACTCAAAAAAACCCTGGTTAAACTTTCACCACTGGCACTTTATGATACACAACCCTAAACAGTAAGGGATTGTTGGAGACGTGCCCTAACCAAAACTAAGAGAGTTTTATGGGAGTTGTTGCCAGATTTGCGTCTGAGATACAGTGTCAATGATTGTCAATTGTACCACGTCACCTCCAGAGGTAACGTGGGACACTTTTTCAACAGATACTCTCTGCAGCTACTAAGGTCTAAAGACAATGTCTTGCTCAATGTGTATTCAAGTGTAATGAGGGATGACATAGGACTGATTCTGGTGGTCCTTCCAGCTCCATTAACAGATGTCGTTGGGAAGCAAATAAAATCTCACACTGGCACTGAATCTATTCTGTTGTCACCAGCAAAAAAAATGTTTGACGGCGAGTGCCGTGTTAGTTATCAGGTATACAACATTGTCAATTACTTTATAAGCCTTCCGGGTAAGGGGTCTGGCAAAAGCATTGCGTGCGAATGTGTTGCGACTCACAGCACAGCAAGAGCTTCTCATACCAAGTGTGAACAGGACATTGTATGTTATGTTAATTTTGTTCAAATTAAATTTCTTTCACAACAATTATTGGAGTCCAACTTCTGAAACTGAAAAATAAATGCATACAGTATTTGAGAAAGTTGTGCTGACCCAAGTAGTGTTACCCTGCAGAAAGCCCAAGCACTGTTGTATAGTGCAAACAGGATTCGAACACCACTGTACTGTGCAGCAGTGGCACTGCCCAGTGCACCATTTTGTGGGCCCAAGAATATAAAGAAAAAAACTCCAACCGCTGCTTCGGCAGTTTGGTTTCATTAGTATTCTATTGCTTTTCATGGCTGTATATGGTGCCTCACAACTCATGTTTGCAAATGTTTATGGTAATATCATTGCTCCATCTAATGTGTGTAAATGTGATCCAGAGAAGTAGATTTTTCCATATCACAACATACCACCTTTCAGCAAACTGATATTTTGTTTACTGAGCTTTGATACTGCTGTTTTGTTTTATTTGCATTTGTTGGTTTTCCAAGCCAAACTGCTAATAAGTGGCCTGTTTTGTTTGCATGAATAACTACTTTAAGTAGTACACTTTCATTATTTTTAGAAGGCAGCTGTGTTTAATGTTGGATTCACATAGGCTGTTTGTTAATTTGTAAAGTACCCTATATTCCAGCCTAAATCACAAGACAGAATTGTGCCACCTTGCCTATTTCAAAAGCCCCCTTAGTCACTTTATCCTGGCGCAAGGCCTGCTGCCAATTCCTACAGCCATTACATCAAAGATTCCTGTCAGCTTTTATCATTTGGCATACATTTACATTGAGCTTACTAAGCATCTACTGTACTTTCCACTATGTAATGATGCCTTAGAGGATTAAAACATGTATGCATGGGCTTTGTAGACCGATGTTTATCAGCACAGCTGTAAGGCATGCATGTCTGCTCATGAAAATGCATTAAGTTGTCAAGGGGCATATTGACTGTTTATGGAAAAGGCCACACAGGCCATAAACCCTACAGGTCTTCTAGGGTTTACTGAGGTTAATATATTTTGGACAGCGCCTAGGGCCCAGTTTTTTCACGATGAGTGTGCACTTACCACCCCAGGCCACCAACTCCAGTTTGTCTAAAGCACCTTAAAATTATACATTTTAAGATGAACACCAAAATGAGGAAGATGGTGGCTAAAATAACACAGTGTCATTGGTAAACCAGTCATGGTAAATGACATCAACTTAAAATGTCCACAAACATGACAATAGAAGCTTGCTGCAAATCTGGGCAAAACACACCACTTTTTGGACCCAAGTCTGAAATGCTTCAGTTCAACATTTTAGAGCCATTTTGGCTGCCATGCAGGGAGAACAACATTGGAATGAGAAAATTCTCAAACAGCTTTGTTTGTCCCAAGATAAAAAACAGAATGGTAGAGACAAAGATGCTGCCACATGATGTTGGGTGTATCAGGAGCAAGTCCTCTGAGGAGGCAAGTCGAGGCTTTCACTCCTTGATGTGGAGGCTTCCAGAGGCATGCATTTCCTCTTAGTCGGAGGGAGGGATGACAGAGAGCACTACTGAGTGCTTCATAAAGACCTTCCCTTTGCCACCCGTGGGAACCATCAGAGAGAGTAGGAAAATAGAAACAAAAAAGATAAAGAGGAAGGAGGGAAGACTCCACTGGCGTGTGAAAAAAATGAAAATGGAACTGAAGCAAGAGAAACCAACTGAGAGGAAAGGGGAGGTATGAAATGGAGCATTTTGTAAAATGTTATCCTGTTATTGTGCATGTACATGACAATAGTGCAGTTAATATGTTTTGCTATTTGTTTTCTGATAATACAACACTGTGAAGTTGAAATAAAACTCAGAAATAGTGAAAAATATGATATTGGAATTTAAGGTAAGATGTGGAGTTGTCGTAGAGGATGAGATCAATCTGATTATAATAGACCAATTACTGTTAATCTAGGTTAGAGGTGGTATCTAGCTCATCCTATCAACCAATTAGGACTATGTATATATGTGAATATCTTCAAATTGAGTTCCCCACACTATCAATACTGACCATTGCAATGGCCAGAGGAGGCTCTGGGAAATAAATTATATATACTGGGCTGTCTTTTCAGGTAAGACATTCCTGGGCTGTCCTTACCCAGTGCAGACATCTCAGGCACAGCAGCTACAAAGGGACCATCTGGAAATGTTGGGGCATTATCATTGATGTCTTGGACTTTGATGATGAATTCCGACATTGGTTCCAGGGGCTTTTCAGTGTTGCGGTCGAAGGCTTGTGCATGGAGGACGTAGTGTGCTTTCCTCTCCCGGTCCAGGCTCTCAGTTGCATGAATATCCCCTGTCACCTCGTTGATGATGAATATACTTCCAGCGCCTTCCCCACTCAAAATGTACCTTACCGAGCCGTCCCCTTTGTCTGAGTTGGAATGAAGCTGTAAGAGAAACCAGAGATTAATTTATTAGCAATTTAAAAAATAAATGAAAGTGCTAAACCTTAGACCAAAAGGTTGAAATTTTCTGTGGAAACCCATAGGAAGCATAGTTTATTTCTTGTGATTAGACAGGTGTGGTAACTTGTAAGACAAAACTGTGAGTCTTGAATGCCATATTCAATGATTTAGCCTGCATGGAATTTCTGAAGCATCAAAAATTGCAGCCTCTTTTGAGATACTAGCTTTGGGGTTTAATAAAATCCTTATGAACTCTTTTAAGAACCTCATCAACAGAACAATAAATGGAACAATAGTACAAACTACGCATTCAGGCAAACATTTGGAAATAGCCACTCACACAGGTTCATGCAGCTCAAAACCTTCCAGTAAACACTAACATCTAATATTCACCTGCTTCACCAGACACCAATTACCTTCTGGAGTTTCAGACAGAACTTGACAGCTAAGAAGCCTACATTTCATAATATTCACTACCACATCAAGACTAGCTGCACAGATTGTTAAAACATTAAAAAATATATACAGGTGCTGGTCATAAAATTAGAATATCATCAAAAAGTTGATTTATTTCAGTAATTCCATTCAAAAAGTGAAACTTGTATATTATATTCATTCATTACACACAGACTGATATATTTCAAATGTTTATTTCTTTTAAGTGTGATGAAAATCCCAAATTCAGTATCTCAGAAAATTAGAATATTACTTAAGACTAATACTAAAAAAGGATTTTTAGAAATGTTGGCCAACAGAAAAGTATGAACATGAAAAGTCTGAGCATGTACAGCACTCAATACTTAGTTGGGGCTCCATTTGCCTGAAATACTGCAGCAATGCGGCGTGGCATGGAGTCGATCAGTCTGTGGCACTGCTCAGGTGTTATGAGAGCCCAGGTTGCTCTGATAGTGGCCTTCAGCTCTTCTGCATTGTTGGGTCTGGCGTATCACATCTTCCTCTTCACAATAACCCATAGATTTTCTATAGGGTTAAGGTCAGGCGGGTTTGCTGGCCAATTAAGAACAGGGATACCATGGTCCTTAAACCAGGTACTGGTAGCTTTGGCACTGTGTGCAGGTGCCAAGTCCTGTTGGAAAATGAAATCTGCATCACCATAAAGTTGGTCAGCAGCAGGAAGCATGAAGTGCTCTAAAACTTCCTGGTAGACAGCTGCGTTGACCTTGGACCTCAGAAAACACAGTGGACCAACACCAGCAGATGACATGGCACCCCAAACCATCACTGACTGTGGAAACTTTACACTGGACTTCAAACAACGTGGATTCTGTGCCTCTCCTCTCTTCCTCCAGA
>JACXGI010004014.1:5709-57375 GCA_016801175.1 Esox masquinongy
GGGGCTATAGCTCCAGATCTTTTATGAATAGCCCTGGATCTCAAATTGACCAAAAAAAAAAATAGCCCCTGATCTATTCATCTATAATTCCGATCGGGCATTATGACAATGTGGACATGTAGGCCGCTAGCATGTACATCGACATTTTCCGCATGTACATTCAAAACCCTGTACTTTCTGTCCCGGGCGGGGGGGGGGGGGCTAAGCCCCGAATGTATTGTGATCCTAGCGACGCCTCTGATCATAAGTATATTTTGAAAAATTCGTATATGGGATCATTTCGGGGATCATTTGGCTTGACAAAAAGTACTTTTCTTTACCTTTATGGCCTTAGGAGTGTCTTTGCCAGTAACATCCACAGGTATTTAATCATATTTGTTTATAAATATGATGTTTTCCTCCTCTGGAAGTGGAGGAGGCACATAAGTCAATTTAGGCCATGAAAAATGACAGTTACTTCATAGGTTTCCTTATCCGACTGGCAATTAAAACCTGGATTTGAGTAATATTAAGCTTGGGTATGTCAGTTAATAGGCCTCTCATTGCATGAATTAAAACAGAATCAGTTAGTCATGAGTTTGCAAAACATTTAAATGTCAAGAAATCTGTAGGTCTTCAGGAGAGAGACTGTGCCTTAAATGAGCAATCACATGATCACCCCATTGAAATTCACAACTCTTCGAAAAAAGATCTCACCTTTTCCTGTAAGCGACCTTAAACTGAATTAGGTTCCGATGGGCAGCAAGTTGTTTGGGGAAGGAATGCACTGCTCTGTTTTAAAAAAAGCTAGATCAGATGTCACTCTTATTTTTTCCTTTAAGCACATGAAACTTGCTATCCTAAATGTTAGATCCCTAATCATTTTTAATTGATGATCTTATTAGTACCTATAAACTTTCATGTTCTTAACCAAAACATGGCTAGACAAAAACAGTTCTTATGGAGTCAGTCCCCCCAAATTGTAGTATAATAGATGCTGTTAGAGCTGACAGGAAAGGGGTGGAGAAGCTGTCTTATTTACTGACATTTATCAGTGCAAGCAGATACCATTTGGAAAGTTTTAATCTTTTGAATATCTATCATCTGTGTTGAAATGCACTTCTTGTTTTCTTTTTTGAACCATTTACAGGCCACCAAAACACTCTGAAGATTTCTTTGATGACTTTGCTGAACTTCTGTCCATTATTTGTACTCTGACTGATGATTTTAATATTCTTATGGATAATGTCAACGACAGTAGTTCTAAAAAACCCTGTACCACTTTTGGATTGTCTCAGATTTTGAAAGAGCATAAACAAGGATGCATATTCGATCTAATTATTACTAAAGTTCTTAATATCTCAAATGTTGCTGTGATTGACCTTGCCTTTCCTGATCATTTCTGTGTTTTCTTTGATATGTCTAATATTTCTGGCATCCATTTTATTAAAAAATATGTATCAATGAGAACACTAAAGCACTTTTTATGAAGGCTATCTCATTGTCACTAACCTCATGTGAAAACTGCACTTCAAAATCTGTAAATAACCTTTTAGACACCTTCTGTTCTAATGTTTTGGATGTTATTGATGCAATTGCACGTGCTAAAATTAAAACTATTACTGGCAAGCAAAAAGCACCTTTTCAGGGTTTGCCCTAACTTCATGCCTGTCTCACGGGCATGAGTCAGTCCGTGTGGTATTATGGCCAGCAGTTAATAATGCAAATATTTATACCTTTCAATCGGGATGGAGGGGTTATGTAGGTTGTTTTAAATGTGTTGATGTTGAGTTCAGTGTATACATTTAAATCTAACAAAACATTGCACAGTTATGTCATCTTTATACAGCAGGGCGATAATTCTATTCTTATCCCTTTTCACTGTTTTTCAAACAGGGTCTGTGACCATGTTATCCAGATTGTCCTTTTGATTTGCTACTTTACTTTCAAAGCTTGTAAATTTAAAAGAAAATTGATGAGTTCATTCAACAGATTTTTCTGTTCACTGCAGGGTTTACGTTAGTTGGCAAATACCAGCTTTTCGCCGGTATCAGGTGTAGTTGTCCGGCAGATGAAAATATCAACGACCAAAATGTCCGGTGGGAAATATGCCAAATAAATAAATTAATATATTAATAGCATATTAAATAGCCTAACTTTGTTTGACCTACATGATCTGTTGTCAAGAAAACAGTAAACCTCTGCTAGCTCGTACAGTAAGACATTTGGCAACTGAGTGTTTGGTTGCCTAACATTTTCTTTGCCACACATTTTTCATGAAAGTCCCTATTGCGCTGGCAGAGGTGTTGAAATAAGTTTGTTTTGATGCCACGATTTGTTCTAACCACCGTCTTACGGGTTTTTAATATTCGGCCTACATTACATTGTGACATCTCTCTTGGACCCAAAATATTCCCAAACAACAGAAGATGAATTATTTTCCGGCACTAAATCATCCCTAGTCTCTATCACATTGTCCTCTGGGTTCATTTTCTTAATCGATCCTCTTCCTCTCCTTACCAGCGAGCCCTACCCCGCACTATTTTTTCGCAGTTACTTTCGTTAGTTACAGCACCATCACGGAATTGGGATATTTTAAGAATACTCACTTTAATTCACTTTTAATAAATTGGGATGAGTGAGCGGCGTGATCAGAACAATGTTTTGTATAGTTTGATTGACCGATTTGAGACATACAGCTGGAAATTTGAATTGTAAACATTTATTGTCTTAAAATAGCAAAAGGCAGGGGAAGATGTGTTATAAGAGCACTTGTAGATACAGTTGTGCTCATAAGTTTGCATACCCTGGCTAAGGATAGTGATCATATGAAGCCATTTATTATCACATAGTGGTTTGGCTCCTTTTTAAATTATAATGATAACAGAAATCACCCAAATGGCCCTGATCAAAAGTTTACATACCCTTGAATGTTTGGCCTTGTTACAGAAACAAAAGGTGACACACACAGGTGAAAATGGCAATTAAAGGTGAATTTCCCTCACCTGTGGCTTTTTAAATTGCAATTAGTGTCTGTGTATAAATAGTCAATGAGTTTGTTAGCTCTCACATGGATGCACTGAGCAGGCTAGATACAGAGCCATGGGGAGCAGAAAAGGACTGTCAAAAGACCTGCGTAACAAGGTAATGGAACTTTATAAAGATGGAAAAGATATAAAAAGATATCCAAAGCCTTGCAAATGCCAGTCAGTACAATCACTTATTAAGAAGTGGAAAATTCAGGAATCTCTTTATACCAAGCCAAGGTAGACCAAGAAAGATTTCAGTCAAAACTGCTAGAGGAATTGTTCGGGATACAAAGAAAAACCCACAGGTAACCTCAGGAGAAATACAGGCTGCTCTGGAAAAAGACAGTGTGGTTGTTTCAAGGAGCACAATACGACGATACTTGAACAAAAATGAGCTGTATGGTCGGATTTCCAGAAAGAAGCCTTTACTGCGCCAATGCCACAAAAAAATCTGGTTACAATATGCCCGACAACACCTTGACCCGCCTCACAGCTTCTGGCACACTGTAATTTGGAGTGACAAGACCAAAATAGAGCTTTATGGTCACAACCATAAGCGCCATGTTTGGAGAGGTGTCAACAAGGCCTATAGTGAACAGAATACCATCCCCACTGTGAAGCATGGTGGTGGCTCACTGATGTTTTGGGGGTGTGTGAGCTCTTAAGGCACGGGGAATCTTGTGAAAATTGATGGCAAGATGAATGCAGCATGTTATCAGAAAATACTGGCAGACAATTTGCATTCTTCTGCATGAAAGCTGTGCATGGGACGCTGTTGGACTTTCCAGCATGACAATGACCCTAAGCACAAGGCCAAGTTGACACTCCAGTGGTTACTGCAGAAAAAGGTGAAGGTTCTGGAGTGGCCATCACAGTCTCCTGACCTTAATATCATCAAGCCACTCTGGGGAGATCTCAAACGTGCAGTTCATGCAAGACAACCAAAGACTTTGCATGACCTGAAGGCATTTTGCCAAGACGAATGGGCAGCTATACCACCTGCAAGAATTTGGGGCCTCATAGACAACTATTACAAAAGACTGCGTGCTGTCATTGATGCTAAAGGGGGCAATACACAGTATTAAGAACTAAGGGTATGCAGACTTTTGAACAGGGGTCAGTTCATTTTTTTCTTTGTTGCCATGTTTTGTTTTATGATTGTGCCATTCTGTTATGACTTACAGTTGAATGTGAATCCCATAAGAAATAAAATACATATTTTACCTGCTCACTCATGTTTTCTTTACAAATGGTACATATATTGTCAATTCTCCAAGGGTTTGCAAACATTTGAGCACAACTGTATGTGTTGACTGACACGATCGTGCCATTCGCTTGCCAGACTCCAACCTTCATACCAATAATCTGACTTATTGCTTTTAAGTAGGCAAACAGATTCTAAAATCAACACCTAATAGGCCTAAATTGTATACAAATACGAATATGATTATAGCAAACATGGCACACCAGCAAAAATAATTATTTTGATTGAGCGTAAAAATCAAATAAAATGCCAAAATCGCAGCTTTCTGCAGTTTAAAAATCCAACATGTTCAAATGGCGATTTCAATATGATTTTGATTAATCGTGCAGCCCTACTCTTCAGCTGCACTTATATTGCTCTTAGAATAATGATTTTTTTAAAATTAGGCCAATCGTATACCCATAGCCGCCAGAATCAGATGGCAACAATGACAAGCCCTGTAACTGCTGCACTCACTCTCTTTCTCTTGGCAGGCTCACACAAAATGCGCACGTTCCAAATAGTGAGAAGGAGATCTGCTGCTTGAATGACATGCAGAGGACCCAAAACATTTGTTTTTTTTATCAACAATATATTTTTTAGGCTTTAATGCATGCTCGGAATTACAGATGAATAGATCAGGGGCTATTTTTTTATTACTTTTTTTTGAAATATATAAATAATCTGAGATCAGGGGCTATTCGTAAAAGATCCAGGGCTATGGCCCCGGACGCCCAGGCCTAACAACGCCAATGGTTGGAAATGAAATAATTTGACTTACAATATTACCTAAAATGTTTTACACACGCTTGAGTGTTTTTTTCTTTGGTCGATCAGAGTTGATGCAACAAATAAATGACTACAGCGCGTTTGTCTATTAAATAATAATGAACAATTTTAAACTAGGTTTAAACATAGCCTATTGAAATTTAGAAGCAAATGAGTTTCAAAATATTGTGCAAAAAGATCATTGTCTATAAAAATAATTGCGATCTGACTCAAATTATTTCGATCAAGCAATTATGTAATATTTGTGCCCACCCTGGTGTAGCCTATATGCTGAGTTCACAAAGATTGTGAAGAGTTCATTCTACTGAAGTAAAAAACATTTGTTGGATCATACAGTTTGATTTGATTACATTTAGCCTGACTTTTAAACTGATAGCTAAATTATTTAGTTTGAAGTTCGAAAGTACCAGCATAATTCGTGTAAAATCTCTGCTTTCCAATACTGTATTTGGCAAGGTTATCTCAGCCTAAGATGAGCTAATGATAAGGTATTATGTTTGCAAGGGCCAACAGATAGCTATCTAGTTTTAAAGTTATCACCCACAACTGGATGTCTTATCATGTACAGAAAAAGGTGAAGGTGTTCCTCTATAAACTGACACGGTCACATTTATTATTAAAAACTTTACTGAATGAAACCTTATTCTCGAGATAAATGCAGATTGCGTCTTATACTGGGACTGATGCATATATATTATATAGTATTTAGAATTCAATCATTAAATAACAACAATCCCAGATGGCAATGAGCACTGGTAAAAGTACTATTTTGACCAGTGCAAATGTATGCCAGTTAGCCTATAGAAAAACCGAGAGCAGTTATTGGAAAGTAAATAGGCTACAAAAACGGTGCGTCTTTGCAGGTCTCTCACAGGAATCTGATGGGGATAACGTTTTGATTTCAACGCCAGTGCATAGGTCCAATGTTGGTATCTCTCGATACCAACATGGGGACGTGCCAAGGATCTAAAACAGCACTCACCGTCTTCACAATCTGATTCTATCTGCTTCTCTGGGCTTGATTGCTATGACTGACTGTTAGTCCCGCCCCCTCTTTAGCATAAGGAAATACAGAAATAAATAAATACAGAAATAAAATAATACGGAAATTTAAAAAATACAGAAATAAAAGAATACGGAAATAAATAAATACAGAAATAAATATATACAGAAATATAAGATTATGGAAATGAATTAAAAAAATACAGGAATGAATGATCAAGGAATTAAATAAATAGGGAAATAATATTGATTAATATATTTATTATTATACTTTCATGTATAAATATATTTATTGATACATTTATTTATTTATTCATTTATTTCTAATTTTGGCATGTTTGGTCCTCCATAGTCATTAAGCCTCTGTTAAAAAAGCATACACTAGAACCTTGTGTAATCAGCAACTACAGACCTATATCAAACTTTACCTTCATAGGTAAAATCACTGAAGAAAAAAATTCAAACAAATAAGCAATTTATTAAACTCAAATGGTTACTTTGACACTTTCCAATTTGGATTTCACTCCCATCACAGCACTGAAACTGTGAAAGTTTTAAACAATATTAATCTAAACACTGATTCTGGTAAAATGTAAATCCTAGTGTTACTGGAACACGGTGTTTGACACAATTGACCATATAATACTGCTAGACAGACTGTAAAACTGGGTTGGTCTTAGTGACACTGTCCAAAATTGGTTAAAGTTTTATTTATGAGACGGAATACTTTGTCTCTATAGGCAGCTATGTATCAGAAAAAACTCGGATGATGTGGAGTTCCGCAAGGCTCTATCCTGGGGCCTCTTTTATTTAACATTTACATGCTACCGTTAGGTCAAATCATGCAAAGCAACAAAATCGCTTATCGTAATTATGCAGATGACACCCAAATTTATATAGCTCTCTCATCTAGTGACTTTGGTCCCATAGATTCACTCCGCCAGCGCCTTGAACAAATCAGTGATTGGATGTAACAGAACTTTCTTCAACTAAATAAAGACTAAATTAAAATAATAAGAGACTGACAGTCAGTGATTACCTTGACATATTGTCCCTTATGGTTAAAAAACAAGTTAGAAATCTCAAGGAAATCTTAATTTCAATTGACCCATTTGGAGTGGACATCACGATTACGTCACTGACGTTTGGTGGTGGCAGAAAACTGCAGGAACAAGTGTAGAGAAACGGGCAAGATCCTCAGACAAAAAGGAAAAATATGTCTTGTTGTGCCGTTGGATGTCAGAGTAGGAATGCAAAAAAAGATGGCCTTCATTTTTATAGAATACCATTGTCGAAGCCACCCTGTGAAGCTAAATGCAGACATTTATGGTTGCAAGTCATTAAACAGACAGACTGGACTGATGAAATCATCCAGAATGCTCGTCTTTGCAGTGCTCATTTCATATTAGGCAAGGTTTTGTCCACTGTTTATCACACACAGGCAAAATCAATGATGTAGTTATAATAACGATAAATTATACACAGCAGCAACCACAAAGCCGGCTTTTTCAGTAGGCTATTTCACAATGGTAAACACCATGGACCAACGTTAGCAACATTAGCTAGCGTGTAAGCAGAATTAGCATGCAAACAAACCAAATTGCTCATACTTAGACAGTTTAGCTTACATCACCCAGTATTTCTGCAAGCATTTAATGAATGAATGGGATATAGACGGTAATATTATAACTGTGATATGACATTTTCTTTACAAAATAATTGGAGAAGGCGTACAGATGATCCATATTCCTATATGTTTTAAAGAGGTAACTGTCAATTTCTGCCACCAGTTCAGCTCCGCCCATAAGGTACATCATCACTGTTTACTAACACATAAAGGGTCTATAGCCTCATAAAATGATTAACCTGTTTACAGGTCTCTCAAAAAAAGCCCTCACAAAACTGCAGCTGATTCACATCTGCTCCGGCAGATGAGAAAGCTGAACACATTACATCAATTCTTAGGTCTCAGCACTGGCTCTCTGTATCTCATATCATTGATTTTATGATATTGCCACTCGTCTACAAATCACAAAGTGGTTCAGGGCCAAGTTAAATTTCAAACCTACCCTCTCTGCGTGAACCCTCTAGACCCTTCAGGTCATTAGGGTCTGGTCTGCTAACTGTTCCCTGTGTAACAACAAAGGTTGGTGAGGCAGCGTTTAGTCATTATGCTGCACTGAGTTGGAACAAACTGTCAGAAAATCATCGACTTGCTCCAACATTGACCACTTTTAACTCTAGGCTAAAAATCTTTGTTTTCTTCTGCCTTTTATTCATCTTTTAGTCCTTTTAAATGTGATCTTTTTGTTTGTATGCTTTGGCTTTTATGCAACATTCTTTTCTAGTATGCCTGATGTTTTTCTAATGTTAAGCACTTGGAATTGACCCTGTTTGTGCTATAAAAATAAACATACCTTGCCTTGCCTTAAACCAATACTAAATGTGGCTCACATACAATTTCCTTATAGAACTGTACGGAAGACGTAAGAATCAGGATATACTAAATATAAATTCTTGCAAAAAAGTCATCCTTTCCAGTAGCATTATCTAATCAAGATTTTCATAGCACTGATAATAGTAGATAACTATATGTCAAGAACATGAGAATCACACCATTGACAATTTTTAAGGTGCACCAAAATGTGCTAACCGGCACTTTGGCATTCATAATATACATAATTGTTGTTCAAGGACGAATCTGTTAGATTATTATTGGTCAAGGATGAATCATAAAGATGTGTATAATGTTTATGCAAATAATACAACTGATGACACATTATTAAACCCAAAGGGATCACAGCACAGATTAGAAGGTATTTACTTCCTGCTTTGCTCTTTTTTAATTCAATAAGGGTACGTAGCCATATGCACTCACTACTGTAAGTCACTCTGGATAAGATAAGGGTGTCTGTTGAATGTATAACAATTTCCACTTCCACCTCTGGAACTTTGATTATTTACATTTAAGTAATTTAGCAGACACTCTTATCCAGAGCGCTCAAAGTAGTAAGAGAATACATTGTTAGAGACAGAATTTCCTCTCACTTGATACAGACATACCACTACCGGTCAAAAGTTTTATAACAATATTTCCAAAAAACAATATTTTTTATTGCAATTCACACAGTTTAATGTCTTACTGGACAATGAAATTAAAGCATAGACCAAATAAACAATTGTAGACAAAAAAGAAATCATACAATTGTTTTGTTTAACAAAATGTAATCTACATATTTGACTCATCAAATTAGCCACCATTAGCACACATAACAGTCTAACACACTTGAGGCATTCTTTGTACAATGGAAATAAAATATTGTGTGGAAAATTGATGGGGTTTAAGTCTGGAGACTGCTGGCCATTCCCTGATTTAAAGCCTATCGACTTATTTTCTTCTAAGGTAGTTCTGACATAGCCTGGAGATATGTTTTGGGTCATTATCTTGCTCTATGATAAACCCCTGACCAACACTGCTTTTATACAGACAAAGGGTTTGTAAGTAATCAACAAAAGTTGGGACACCTGTAAGCACTGTTAGCATCTTTCAAGGCTTAATTTAGTTTGATTGCTGCAAAACAGCTGTAAGTTGTTAACCTATGATTTTTTATCAGAAAAATATACATTTTTTATGACTCTGAAATGTACATTATTTTTCAGTTTTTGGTATCCTAAACTTCTTTTAACCTCTGGCAGTTTACCGCTTACCTTTGTACCATTTCATTTTTTTTCAGAGGATTTGAACTGCTTACATTTCAGTAAAAACTGAAAAAATGTGTGTGTTCTAAAACTTTTGACTGGTAGAATATAGGTCAATAATAGCTTACCATTAATGTTTTTAAAGCTACTTGGTTGCCCTCCACTGGTCTATCGATTTGCTGAAAAACACAAGAAATCAAAAGCCTCTGGAACAATTAACCTTTCTCATAAAAGGTAATTTTCCTCGAATAAATACATTCACAGACACACACACAAGTTTTTTGAGTTAACTCCTGCATATAACCACAAAAATGTATTAGGCCACTTTCTTAAACAACATCTTGAAAGGTGGTTAGGCATTCTCCCACCTGTAGATCCTCCTCCAAATCCTCCAAAGTTGTGCTATGAAACATTCATATTGTAACACACAGAGACTGAATGTAAAGTTTATGAGTTGGTCCTGCCATTTTTTTCATGCACCCATCCTTCACAATGTGTTTCGAAAAAAGGTGCATTGGGTCAAATTTATAGTATGTTTTATATATGTATACAGCTCAAGTTTAGCATGCGCGGTCCCCATGTGAAGTGGCGTAGGCCACATAGACAATACTTACTTGATATAGACTTTGCAAAAATATAGGTTCGTTTAAAAAAAGATAAGGTATCATTTAACAAAACGTTGCCAACTATTCCATGATTCTATTTTAGGGCTAGTCAATGAGCTGTTCCCGTGCTCTGTGCAGAGCTTTGCTGTCGATCGAAGTCGGACAATTAATTATTGGCCTATGGGTGGGACTGGGAAAATTAGTACATTTACATAACTTAATTTGAATTATTGCAATAAAAACACATGGATCGTGTTTTGGTACATCATTTTGCTCAAAAATGTTATTTAGCCGTTCCGGTACATAGTATTGCCCTGAGTGCGGTTGGTCTTCTACACCACAAGGTGGCTCTTGTGTCACAAGTAGTGGCATAACATAAGAACACTCCCTCAATACCCCGTATGTTATTGTTGTAAGCTAGGCTAGCTGTAGCGCTTCGTCGCCCGCAAGATTCCGCCGCGCCGAGGGATTTTAATCCATTCCCTTCGGTTAAAACTCATCGTCTGCTTACGATAGATTTTCGTCTGACATATTTTACCATGCTTGGAAAGTAAACAGTTCATACGTTCAGAGTTTTGGGGTCTTCAGTTTGGCGGGACAGGAGCTGCTAACAATAGTAATTCTACATTAACGTTAGCTAGCTAGCCAACCCAGCTAATCAATTTTTAGCATCAAGACATAGATACCACGGCTGTCATGGACGACAAATCTTTTACCAAGGAATTAGACCAATGGATCGAACAGCTAAACGAGTGCAAACAGCTGACGGAGAATCAAGTCAGAAGTCTTTGTGAGAAGGTAATTAAACACATTGTGTTACACTAGATTAAAGCTGAAATTATTGTTCGTCGATAACTAGCTAGTTAGCTAAGGTAGATACTGTAGTCCGTAGACTGCAGACTCGCTAGCTTCAAAGCATTTTCACTAGCCCGATTCGGTTAGCTACCGTTAGCCTGAATTGGGCCTTGCGAATCTGAAGCCTACAGAAAATGACTAAACGATATAGATTGTTTCGCTACATCAGAATTAATAGCGAATATCTACCGTTAACGTTATACTTATTCTAGACATATCCTTTAAACCAATGAATGTCTGGCTCCTCCAAAACTGACGAGAGATTTCATTGGTTTGACGGGGCTTTGTGTTCAAGTGATACTCTTGTAAATTATATGAAAATGTAGATAGATCTGATAAAGCAATTAATGTACATTTTTCTTGTATTTTTTTCAGGCCAAGGAAATTCTCACTAAGGAATCAAATGTGCAAGAAGTGCGATGTCCAGTCACAGTTTGCGGGGATGTTCATGGGCAGTTTCATGATCTCATGGAGCTCTTTAAGATTGGGGGGAAATCTCCTGACACCAACTACCTGTTCATGGGGGATTATGTTGATAGAGGCTACTACTCAGTGGAAACAGTCACACTTCTCGTCACATTAAAGGTATGCTTTAGCGCACTGATGAAACGGGTGTCTTTTGGTTGGTCAAGTTATCGTATAATGTGCAATTAGACCTGTACGGTGACAGATTTTTTTCCTGTTGGTGAAATTTTTACAGGTTCGGTACCAAGAACGAATCACAATTTTGCGAGGAAACCATGAAAGCAGACAAATCACACAGGTGTATGGCTTCTATGACGAGTGCTTGAGGAAATATGGAAACGCGAACGTGTGGAAATCTTTCACGGACCTGTTTGACTATCTCCCATTAACAGCACTTGTAGATGGACAGGTATTTTGGGTTTGGTTTTTGCCTGCTTTGTGTGTGTGAAATGTTTGCAATTTATTTTATTTGAAAGGTCAGTATTAAATCGAGGTATGTTTAATTCAAATCTTCTCAAATCCGCACTAACAACTGTTAACTTGTAATCCAAATTTTAACTTGATATTGGCAGATATTCTGCCTACATGGAGGCCTGTCCCCTTCAATAGACACTCTTGATCACATACGAGCCCTGGATCGCTTGCAGGAAGTCCCACACGAGGTAGATATGTCTTGTTGGTCAGAGGGCATTCTAAATGTTAAGCATAAGTATTTAACGGGGGCGTCGACACTAACTGTTCCTTTTTGTTTTAGGGTCCAATGTGTGACCTCTTGTGGTCAGACCCAGATGACCGTGGTGGCTGGGGGATCTCCCCAAGAGGTGCTGGTTATACCTTTGGTCAGGACATTTCTGAAACCTTCAACCATGCCAATGGACTCACCCTTGTGTCCCGTGCCCATCAGTTGGTTATGGAGGTGTGGTTTCTTTATCAGCACTTCAACAATTTTAAAGTGCAAAACTGTTGTTATTTATAAGAGATGTTTTGAAGCCTGCCACATTTGTGAGTTTGGATATTGAAGATTTGTAAGTGATGCACATGACTGATTTTTCTCTTTATTTTTTTTCTTCAGGGATACAACTGGGGCCACGACAAAAACGTTGTCACAATTTTCAGTGCACCAAACTACTGCTACCGGTGTGGCAACCAGGCAGCCATCATGGAGCTGGATGACACTCTTAAATATTCTTTGTAAGTATTTCATTTCTAATTGGGTATATCAGACATCCAATATTTGCTTAAACATTACTCTTGTTTTCTCAGTTGCTTAATGCTTTTGGGTAGTCATCTGACCTATATCTTTATTTTCTCTGTTAATCCTTCAGCCTACAATTTGACCCAGCTCCAAGACGCGGAGAGCCTCATGTGACTAGACGTACCCCTGACTACTTCTTGTAAATGTTCAAAGCTACCCTTGTTCAAGTACTCCACACCTAGATTGGGGGGGAGAGAAAAAATACTGTACAAGAGGTTTAATGAATGCATTCTACGGAAGCTAATGGTATAGGAAACCTATGAAAAAGATCCCCACTGCAGTTGTTTAGAAAATGCTGTCAATGCTGTGCTGATAAAAATTTACAATACCTGTTTTAAAAGAAAAATGTTTTTTGTTTGTTTAATACATGTTAAAATGAAATATGAAAGTACCAACATGGACCAAAATGTGCCATATAATCTTAAGACATGTAAAATTTGCCATTTTATTTAGAACTGCAATAGCCTACTACTTGACCTAAACACCATCGCTGGTCTGGGAAGAAATGTGCTTTTGTTGCTGAATTCCGAATTAGATTCCTACAAGTAATGAAACAGTCATTTTTAGCTTCTTAGGCCAAATGGCATTTATAAAGATGACTTGTGTGGCTGAACATCTCGGCAACCTTATAATTTGAATAAAGATAATGAACACAAGATTGAACTATTGATTACTGTCTTTTCACTGCTTGACTTCTACAGTTTCAGTAATTGGGCTGGAATAAGGTTACTTTAGGGCTTTTTACACTACTGGGACATTGACCTGGTGTAGGTTTCCAAAATTAGGCAAATGGTGTCACCACCTATTTCCAGCCATATCCCTTTTTCCATTTACAACTTAACTCTTGTAAGAGTCTGCTAGACAATGTATGATTATGAGCACCAATGAAGAAACCTATTGTAAAGGGGGGCTGGCTACCAAGCTGCACAGTATGTGTAAACTCAGATTGGTTTGGCTCAGTTTTTTTGCTGCTGTGGCTGAAGTGGGTCTGTTTAGAATAAATACCCTTAGAATCAGTTATTAGGTCAGGAAATAAATGAAGCAGGAAGATTATATAATACAATAAATAAAACTCCCTTCTCCCTACTAGCATGTCTTCGCTGTTACCTGCTTTACTGAACAGAATGTTCTTGCTACGCTGAATATGTGGTTGTCTCACCAAAATACTAGTTAAGAGTCATTCTGTGTAGGAGTGGCTGCTGAATGTGTAAAACATAAATGGATCTCAGTCAAGTCTCAAGCCAGAGCCGTGTGGATTATTTTGAAGTTGCCCATAGTCGCTAATCATAGGTCAGTTTCCCCAATAATAGTTAAATGCCCAGCGCGGTCTAAAACATAATTTCATATGATTTCCCAAGGACAGGTAACACGTCAATGGTTAAAAGGATGATAATGCTCTTTTTATGTAAGAGCCATTTTGGTGGGATAGTACTTTTGGCTTAACCGCATGATGTCACAAGGCCAGTTTGATAAAAAAAAAAAATAGAACATTGTTTAAATGGTTGGGCTGTAGACCAACATTAAGAGGTCTGCATATTGAACAACCTTTTGGTTTCTAAACCCAAAAAAATCTGTGAGAATTTCCAGGTGCCAAATGAGGCTCATTGACATACTTTTTTTAAAGTATTTATTTGCGATGGCTAATCACACATGGTTATCCTTTCTGTGTTCAGTACATATTAAATCACACTTGAACATTAAACTAAAAGTGCTGTACTGAACCACTGAGCTATAAAAGAACTGAACAGCCAGTTGAAAAGCTGAGATGGATGTACAGTATGCACTGTATATATACCTCAGTGGGTCACCCTTGGCAGTTTCATCAGCAGCATGTGACCATGGAGGACAGTCCAAGCAAGTGGATAGAGGATTGATTGGGATTGAGTATTTGTAAATGCACTATTGGCGGATCCGGCCTGATGACCCAGTAGCAGTCATGAAAAACTGGGTCATCAGGAAGGATGAAGACCTACCAACATGATTACATTAAAATGGAAATGTCAATGCCCAAAGACTGCCTAATTGGAATTGCTCAAGAAAATGACGGGAACACTTAAATCACACATCAGGTCTTTTTTTTCCATATCGGGTCTTGATGAATGAAAAATATTAAAAATCAAAATCTTTACAGTACATTGTGTAATTCGTTGAGAACAATATGACGTAACAACGGTCAATGAAAACCAAAATCAACAACCGATTGAGAGCAGAATTCGAACTCACACCGAAAATCAAAGTAAACAATTGAAATCACAGGCTGTTCCAACTTGTGTGAATTTAATCACGGCAACTCATAATGTGACTCAGTAGTGTGTATGGCACCCATGTGCCTGTATGCACTCCCAACAACGTCTGGGCATGCTCCTGATGAGGCAGCAGATGGTGTCCTGGGGGATCTCCTCCCAGACCTGGCTCAGGGCATCAGTAAGCTCCTGGAATGTCTATGGTGCTACTAGGTGGCGTCGGATGCACTGATACCGATACATAACATCCCAGATGTTCTCAATTGGATTCAGTCCAGGGAATGTGATGGCCAGTCAATGGCATCAATGCCTTCGTCATCCAGGAACAGCCTACGCACTCTGGCCACATGAGGCCGGGCATTGTCCTGCACCAGGAGCAACCCAGGGCCCACTGCACCATTGTAAAGTCTGACGATGAGTCTGAGGCTTTTATCCCGGTACCTAACAACAGTCAGTGTACCGTTGGCTAGCATGTGGAGGTCTGGGCGACCCTCCAAGGATATGCCTCCCGAAACCATCACTGACCCACCACCAAACTGGTCATGCTGGATGATGTTGCAGGCAGCATAACGTTCACCACAGTGTCTCCAGACTCTTGCCAATCGAGCTGCACATTGCTGGGCTGTGAGCACTGGTCCCACTAGAGGACGTCGGGCCCTCATGCCACCCTGATGGAGTCTGTTTCTGACAGTTTGGTCAGAAACATGCACACCAGTAGCCCGCTGGAGGTCATTTTGAAGGGCTCTGGCTGTGCTCCTCCTGTCCCTCCTCGCACAAAGGAGCAGATACCGGTCCTGTTGCTGGGTTGATGCCCTTCTACGGCCCTGTCCAGCTCTCCTTGTGTAATGGCCCGTCTCCTGGTATCTCCTCCATGCTCTTGAGACTGTACTGGGAGACACAGCAAATCTTCTTGCAACGGCATGTAAGGATGCGCCATGCTGGAGGAGCTGGACTACCTGTGCAACCTGAATGTTCTGCAGGTACCGCCTCATGCTACCAGTAGTGACAAGGACACTAGGAAAACGCCAGAGTTGGGGAGTAATGGATTACAAGTACCTCATGTGGGATTACAAGTAATCCGTTACATGTAAAAAAAAACAAAAAAAAAAACAGTAACTGTAATCTGGTTACCAACAAAAATATTGTAATCGGATTACAGATTCTTTTGAAAAAAATCTTTGATTATTTTGGATTACTTCAGTTGAAAAATAATAGGTGCGCGAAATAATTATGGCACGTTGCATGTTTGAGTTTATTATTTAATGTTTTAAAAACATCGTTATTTGAACCAAAATAAGAATTGCGCGCCTCAGTTGTGTGTGATCATCATGCGCGCAAAGGTGTACTGACGGATGAAGCGCTAGTTTGATTTTCTCCGGTTTTGGTTGGTTGGATGGCTGGTAAAAACAGAGTATCTCTACGATAATATTAGCCGAGTCTTATAAAATGTAATTTAGTTATCTACTCGACGCATAATTGTTCTTTCTCAGAACAATGATAGGCGATTGGCCTACCTGGTGTTTTATCTTTTTCAAGGTTTATTTGTCAAATGCACCGAACAACACATCCAGGACGAGTTGCACCAAATAACTTACAGGAATTGTTTGATAGATTAGGCAACTATTTGTTAGATAGCTGTAATATGGCGCTGCCTTCAAGATAAAACATTATATGGAATTTACCACGACATTTGAGGAGAAAAGGTGTGTTGGGGAGCACTGCCAAATGATGATTATTTGCATTTGACGCAGCCACATCAACTCCGTCCGTATAGGTAGGCCATGTGATTCTGCTTGCTTTGGGTCTCTGAAAATTGTGTTCATTGGTTATCATTGGCTGCAGACGACATTTACTTTAAGCTAAGAGTGCAGGTTTATAATCACAGTTTATTTATTTCATTTGCGTTTTGAAAATCCATCACTGGTGGCCCTAATAATCGCAGGTTACGTTCACGCGGGTAAATCTTATTTCTATGCGGGTGTTCACGATTGCAAACGTGCATTCGCGCCTGGGGTTCTGCAACATTTTAACAATGTTGTTGGTTGTGGAACAAAACATCAGACTACTGCAGCTTTAATTTATGCGAGAAATCCTACGGATATCTTAATTTTTATAAACAACAATGTCAATACCCTTTTCAAGTAATTGCCATTTATTTTTCAACAATGTTCTGAAGCAATTAAAAACATGAATAAAACACAAATAACAGAATAGGCTTAGGCATCATTAGATTTTGGGTTATGTTCAGACAAAAAGTCAGATTCTGGAAGATCGAGGGTTATTTGATTAATTGGAATGACTGAATATCTGACAGACCTTTAGCGTGTAATGTAGTGATGTAGCCCAATCATATTGAAGTAGAAAGCAATGGTTTAGAAACCTTTCCAAAGGCACTGTACACAACCATAAGGTAAAATGCAAATTCCGTTTTTGGTCAGATATGTAAACTCTAACATTGATTGATCCTGCAAAAGGTGTTCAATTGGTTATAGGCTATTCCTATTTTTTTCTCCAATGCCTCTTAATATGAAAATAATCTAAAAGTAATCAGATTACTTACTGAGTTTGAGTAATCAAAAAGTTATGTTACTGATTACAAATGTGGACAAGTAACTTATAACTGCAATGGATTACATTTAAAAAGTAACCTATCCAACCCTGGAAAACGCTAAACTAGAGAAGAATCTGTCAGGAAGGATAAGGAGAGAGCAATTGTCTGTGGCCACCACCTGCAAAACTGTTCCTTTTTTTGGGGTTGTCTTGCTGTAGCCTCTCCATTGCAGAGAGAGGCTACAGCAAGTTGTCTCTTTCATTTGCATCAAAACAGGTGGCATTGATTCACAATCGCTTATGCTTCCTAACTGGACAGACTGATAGCCCTGAAGTTTAATTGACTTGGTGTTAAATTGTGATGATTATGTGTTCCCTTAATTTTTTTGAGCAGTGTATATAGGGATTTGTTCTCAATCTTCAAGCCACACCTCACCACTCCAGAAATGCTTACAACTACCTCTTGCTACACCCACATACAGTTCTGCAATGTAACAAACGGGAGCTGAACGCACCTTAGATTTTCGATGAGGCCAGAGGATGGAAAGCTGATCCTAGAACTATACCAGAAACTTAAACCTGTAGCAGATAGTGGCTAAGTAAATGGTCACATGATTAGGCTATTACAACAGAACACGTTAGTCAAGATGTTGACCAACATTGGTTACCACGATTCAGAGTGTGTTGCATTATTGGTTATTCAACATTTCTAACGACTGCATGACCTTTACAAAAACTTTAACAGTCATGAAGGCCGTTCACTGCAAATGTCTGTGTTGGAGAGGATGAAAATTATGATGTTTGTATTTGTGAATTGTGACTGACAAATAATAATTCCCAAGAAGATAAATACTGCAATGTATCTTGGGTTAAACTGGAACTGACGGACTCATTATTTATGATAATTTGTAGATCTCTCCCTTTCCCAGTATGTTATTCCCACCTCTTTCATAATGTCCACTATTGTTCAATTGCTCAAACATGCCTAAGTGTTGAAGCTAAATGACGATTGGCCAGTTGCACTCACTTCAAATGACTGTTTGCGCAAAGTTTTTTTAAATTATTTTTTACATTTACCACATTTTTTCTTAATTTTTTATATCCAATTTATGAAGCACCTACATCACTGCAACTTACAGGAAATGTCAAGATGTGTGTCTTTGAAAACACATTCAATGCTGTTTTGGTAATCATGCTACTCGTTCAACTAGGATGTCTAGACCGGTATCCTTAAGTGTCAAAAGGAACACACTTTCACCTTGATAGAGCTCACAGGCACACAAGCTGGTACAAGGAGTTGCTAGGCAGGGCTGCCAATTTCAATTACTAATATCCAAAATCCGGCAGTGTTGGCGCACCTTCCGAGGGACTGCTGGGCTAATTCACGCACAAGATTCGAATCCAGGTCTCCCAATGACAACACCCTCCAGCTTTTTCGCACACACTCACACAACCTCCACACAGTGTCTCTTAAACTCTCAAACACTTAACATACCTACCTACACGCATTTAGTCCACACTGCTGTACAATATATTACATGTCATCACAGGCCACTTTCCATTTCCTATATTCTGTTAATTACAGTTTTCATTGTTTTATTGTATTTGTACACATTCGAGTGGTAAGTTGAAAGTAGCCTGGGAAAAAAGTAAAATGGGAGAGGTGCTCACTTAGCTATGTAGGTGGCTGTGACAGACAAAAGTTGTTAGTAAAATCTATATAATATTTTTCAAAAAAAAAAACATATCACACAGAAGATTAGGTTAGATTAGATTCAACTTTATTGTCATTGAACAGCACAAGTACAGAACAACAAAATGCAGTTAGCATCTAACCAGAAGTGCAAATAGAAGAGGGCAGAAAATGTACAAGTATTTACAAGTATTAAGTATAGTGTATGTTACAAGTGGGGTAACAGTTGTGCAGGTACAAATGGCAAATTCTAAATGGCATTCTAGATGTGCAAATGAGGCAAATTGAAGGAGTAAGGTAGCATGTGCAACCGGGATGCAGAGATAGCAGCAATGAGGTCCCTGAGGTAGACATGCGTATGTAACAACTGTAAAAATAAAAGCACAAAGGCAAGTCTAAATGTGTGAAGAGGCAAATTGAATGTACAAGTTACATGTGCAACTGAAATGCAGGGATAGCAGCAGTGAGGTTCCTGAGGTAGACACGTACCTGTAACAACTGAAAACTTCCGTTATTAGACTATAAGGCAGTGTCGGGGGGGGTGGGGGGGGTATGGTTAGTACAAAGTAGTACAAAGTGAGTAGTGCAACAAGATCCCTGAGAGGCGGGGGATATGGTTAGTGATAGGTCACAGAGTTCTCTGGGTCACAGTGTTAAGCAGGGTTAAAGTAGATGGGAAGAAACTGTTCCTGAGCCTGCTGGTGCGAGATCAAAAAGACCTGTACCACCTGCCTGATGGTAGGAGGGCAAACAGTTTGTGGCATGGGTGTGAAGGATCCCTGATATTCCCACGCGCCTTGTGCAGACACCACTTGTGTTGGAGGTCTGCGATGGCAGGAAGCTGGGCACCAGTGATGTGCTGGGCGGTTTTCATCACCCGTTGCAGGGCCTACCGGTTGGCTACGGAGCAACCGCTAAACCACACTGTGGCGCAGTTTGACCGAATGCTCTCGATTGTGCAGCAGTAAAGTTCACAAGGATCTTGGAGCACAGTCGGGCTTTCTTCAGCCTTCTCAAAAAGTACAGGTGCTGATGTGCCTTTTTGACCAGGGCTGAGGTGTTGAGGGTCCAAGAGAGGTCCTCAGAGATGTGAACACCCAGGAATTTGAAGCTGGGCTCTACCTCGGTGCCGTCAATGAGAACTGGGATGTGACTGCAGCCTTTAGACTTCCTGTAATCCATAATGAACTCCTTGGTTTTCTTTGCGTTGAGGGCCAGGTTGTTGTCAGCGTACCATGTCACCAGGTGCTTGACAGCGCACCATGTCGCCAGGTGCTTGACCTCCTCCCTGTAGGCTGACTCATCATTGTCACTGATCAGGCCTACCATTGTGGTGTCGTCTGCAAACTTGACGATGGTGTTGGAACTGTGTACAGGAACGCAGTTGTGGGTGGCGAAGGAGTTCAGGAAGGGGCTCAGCACACAGCCTTGTGGAACACCAGTGTGAACACCACATAACAAACTCAAATGACATTTGTATAAACATAATAATTGGACAGTGTGAAGTCTTCAGTATGTACTAAATTCTAAAGACATATTTACTCAAAGTGTATTGTGTAAGTTTGAAGTGTAAGTTTGAAGCTGGATTACAGATGCAATATTTTGTATTGCAGAAGATTCCTTTACTCCATATCCTGACTATCTGTCATTTTGACATTGTATTTGTATTGCTTCCCTGATTTTATGGTTAATTAGCACATGCGCCTTCAATGTCTGGGCCTTGTGGGTTTCTTTAATAAAGGTGTTTCCAGTTTGAAGAGCTGTGGTTTTACTTTTAGCCACCAGCCTTGTGTGTTTAAAGTCTTTGTAAGTTTGCAGTCTAAAAAAAATGTTACTTTTATACTTTATTCACAGATCCTTATTTAAAGTCTTTTAGGTGGTGTGGTATAAGCCAGTCCGTCACAGTGAGAGATCTAAAATGTTAATTTGTTCACGTACCGTGCACAGGGCAAAATTTGTTCTTCTTTCAGTGTCTTGGCGATATTTGCAAGGGTTAACTAACGGCCTTGTTCAAGATGATCAAAACGGCTGCAGGTGACCACCAAATGATCTGCAAATCCCTTTGCATCAAGGATCAAAATATATATAAAGGGTACATTCTGATTAATATTATTTATGCAAGATGATTTGTAGATCAGCTATAAACAACAACTAATTTGTCACTTTCAAGAGGATCAAAATGACTGCAAGCAACTTGCCAACTGACAGAACAGATCTACAAATCATCTTGAATCATAAATAACTACTAATTTTTTGTATACCAGTCAGTCACAATTTGTCCATGATACATTGTGGTTATGTTCAATAAAAAAAAAAGCCAATAACACCCAATGAGCGCATTTGAACAGATTGCTTTAGTCCAGACATTAACCAACATTGGTGAAAACGTAGAAAATGTGTTGAGATGTGGAATAAAACTTCAGACTTGCGACTTGTTGACTATATATATAACTGTGTGATTGATAAAATGTCATAAACTTTTGACTGTAGTTAGATTTACATTTTGTAAGTTTCTTTTCACCAACCAACTTGAAGTCGGGGAGACAACCTTCTAAGCAAAAAGCCCAACACCATAACCCTAACTCAACACAATAATATGTTTGACTTTGAGACCTGTCATAAATTGTTATCGATTTATGTTTATTGCTTTCATTCTGGCATCCTTAGCATCTAGTTGCACAGGCCTACCTGTCCTCAAAATGTTAAACATAAATGAAATATCCTACTTGCAACAATATTTCTGCATTTTTTTCAGTTGTATTTAAAAGACATTTTGTCATGTGTCTATGTCATAGCTCTTGAAATGTTCTATGCTTGTCACCAAACCAATTCAGATGTGTTTATTGTCTACAAACTGTGAAGAGAATGTTAATACATACACATTGTAGGCTACTCATAGGTATTTTAAGCCCAATGGATTTCTACAGCCCAAGGATTTCTACAGTCTCAATTTTATTGTCACAGATTATTAAATTATTAAATTATTAAATTAAATTCACTGGATAACATGGTATTCATATGTAGTACAGATTACATTTCCAGGATAAAGATTAAGTCTACAAAGATAAAAATCTTACTCCGATACTTTCGATTAGGTTTGCCTTTAGTTCCAGGACAAAGTTCACAAGTTCAGAGTCCCCTTAATGAACAAGTACCCCGGACTCTAGTTGTGTCAATACCTTTGATATGGTTTACCAAGTAATTTATGTGAACTGATATATTGCTTTACATTGCTATGATATTCAGCAATTAAAAAATGTAGGCTGTAGTGATGCTGACATGCCTGCTATGGAGTAGATAGCCACTGTGCTTCAGTTTCTTCTTGTTTCTTCCTGTTCGGGGTTTGGGTACCTGTATAAACACTTTGTGACTTCTGCTGTTGATGTAAAAAGGGCTTTATAAAATACATTGGATTGATTGGCATGCATTCAATAACTATTTATTGACGTATGTTGGAATTTCATGTTGCACAATCACAAAGTAGTGTTCTTGCGTTTATCATGTATCTTGTTATTTGCTTTATGTGTATTTTATTGTCCTTGCACTGTGAAGCACTTTGTAGCATGATTTCGAAAAGTGCTCTATAAATAAAGATTATTATTATTATTATAAATAAAGAAGATCATATACAAAATGGCAAAAAGTAATGGTGAACAATAGGTCATATCCCATACAACAAACACACGGTTCAAATTACAGTATGCACACACAACCTCCCTCAAAAACTTGGCTTAAAGGAAGACTGAAAACGTTACTATAATTAATTAGAGGTCACAGAGTCCGCCCAGTCCTTCAGATACTTCATTGTAAAATTTTGCAGCAGGCAGGTGTAGTGTAGTGCAATGAGAGAGTATCCAAAATGCTTTGAAAACATTGAAAAACGCTACTATATCACAATTTAAGAAAGTATTGTAAAAACTTAATTCCAAGTTCAAAATATTCCATATTTGGCTGGGCAACTTTTACAACCATTGATTTTTAAAATTTTATCACACCTAGATTTTATCCACATTTTCAAACAGAAAACACTATTATTAAATTTAATTCCAAGGTCAAAATATTCTATACTAAGCTGGACAACATTTACAACCTTTGATTTGATCAAAAAATCTAAACTAGTATTGAAAATTACGCAAACTTTGAAAAACACAGTTTTATCACAATAACACACAGATCCAGAAAAAATTAAGAGACCACTGCACCTTTTTCTTTCCTTTCCAAAAAGGAAGGTTTTGAGTGAGGAACAGAAGGGTTTTTCGAAAACGAAGGTTTTGGGTGAGGAACAGAAAGGTTAAAATTAAGAGACCACTGCAAATTGAACGCTTCTGTTCCTCACTCAAAACTTTCCTTTTAAACTTTTTTGGAAAGGAAAGAAAAACATGCAGTGGTCTCTTAATTTTTTCCAGAGCTGTATTCAGAAAGTATCACAGAAACTTCATTCTAAGTTCAGAATATTTTATATTTGGCTGGACAACTTTTACACCATTGTTTTTTTTTGTTTGTTTTTTTTAAAGATCCCACCTAGATTTTATACACATTTTCAAACATTGAAAAACGCTATTATATGGCAATAACTTCTTCAGAAATTATCATAGAAACTTCATTCCGAGTTCACAATATTCTTGCAATGACTGAGCCGGAGAGATTGGTTGCAGGATCCAGACGCGGAGCGTCAACAGTTTATTTAGCGGTGGGCACTACTAAGCAAGGGGCGAGGCAAAAGCAGAGTCGAAGGAAGCAGGCAAAGGGTCAAAACCAGAGTGTCAGAATAGAGGCGAACTATACAAAATCACAGGGCTAAATTGGAGTAGACAGGAAACACAGCTAAGGTCAGAACACGGGCTATCTATACAGCTAAACTTCAAAAGTAGAATGCAAAACAAAGGCTCAGTAAAGAATGAAAAACAATCAATACCTCACAAAGCCTAGGGAGAACTGAACAGAACTAAATAGGGACACAAACCAGACACAGGTGGGGACACAGGTGATCAGAATGATGGTAATTGGGATCTGATGACCGGGGTGTGTTCAGGATTGGTGGCGCGTGGAGTGCGTTAATGAATGCAGGAGCGAAGGTGCGGATCCAAGCCGGGGGAGGGCGTTGCAATTCTCCAGTAGGCTGGACAACTTTTACAACCTTTCATTTGATCAAAGAATCACAATTAGATTTTATACACATTTTCATTGAAAAATACAGTTTAATCTTCATTGAATGCAGTTTAATCTTCATTGAAAAATGCAGTTTAATCGCAATAACTTTTTCAGAAAGTATCATAGAAACTTCATGCCATGTTCAAAATATTCTACAGTCGTGGCCAAAAGTTTTGAGAATGACACAAATATTAATTTTCACAAAGTCTTCTGCTTCAGTGTCTTTATATATTATTGTCAGACGTTACTGTGGTATACTGAAGTATAATTATAAGCATTTCATATGTGTCAAAGGCTTTTATTGACAATTGCATTAAGTTTATTCAAAGAGTGAATATTTGCAGTGTTGACCCTTCTTTTTCAAGACCTCTGCAGTCCGCCCTGGCATGCTGTCAATTAACTTCTGGGCCACATCCTGACTGGTGGCAGCACATTCTTGCATAATCAATGCTTGGAGTTTGTCAGAATTTGTGGGTTTTTGTTTGTCCACCCGCGCCTTGAGGATTGACCACAAGTTCTCAATAGGATTAAGGTCTGGGGAGTTTCCTGGCCATGGACCCAAAATTTCGATGTTTTGTTCCCCGAGCCACTTAGTTATCACTTTTGCCTTATGGCAAGGTGCTCCATCATTCTGGAAAAGGCATTGTTCATCACCAAACTGTTCTTGGATGGTTGGGAGAAGTTGCTCTCAGAGGATGTGTTGGGACCATTCTTTATTCATGGCTGTGTTCTTAGGCAAAATTGTGAGCCCACTCCCTTGGCAATGAAGCAACCCCACACATGAATGGTCTCAGGATGCTTTACTGTTGGCATGACACAGGACTGATGGTAGCGCTCACCTTGTCTTCTCCGGACAAGCTTTTTTCCGGATGCCCCAAACAATTGGAAAGGGGATTCATCAGAGAAAATGACTTTACCCCAGTCCTCAGCAGTCCAATCCCTGTACCTTTTGCAGAATATCAGTCTGTCCCTGATGTTTTTCCTGGAGAGAAGTGGCTTCTTTGCTGCCCTTCTTGACACCAGGCCATCCTCCAAAAGTCTTCGCCTCACTGTGCATGCAGATGCACTCACACCTGCCTGCTGCCATTCCTGAGCAAGCTCTGCACTGGTGGTGCCCCGGTCCCGCAGCTGAATCAACTTTAGGGGACTTCCTGGCGCTTGCTGGACTTTCTTGGGTGCCCTGAAGTCTTCTTCACAACAATTGAACCTCTCTCCTTGAAGTTCTTGATGATCCGATAAATTGTTAATTTAGGTGCAATCTTACTAGCAGCAGTATCCTTGCCTGTGAAGCCCTTTTTGTGCAAAGTAATGATGACGGCACGTGTTTCCTTGCAGGTAACCATGGTTAACAGAGGAAGAACAATGATTCCAAGCACCACTTTCCTTTTAAAGCTTCCAGTCTGTTATTCTAACTCAATCAGAATGACAGAGTGATCTCCAGCCTTGTCCTCGTCAACACTCTCACCTGTGTTAATGAGAGAATCACTGACATGATGTCAGCTGGTCCTTTTGTGGCAGGGCTGAAATGCAGTGGAAATGTTGTTTTGGGATTAAGTTCATTTTCATGGCAAAGAGGGACTTTGCAATTAATTGCAATTCATCTGATCACTCTTCATTACATTCTGGAGTATATGCAAATTGCCATCATTAAAACTGAGGCAGCAGACTTTGTGAAAATTAATATTTGTGTCATTCTCAAAACTTTTAGCCATGTCTGTATATTAGGCTGGACAACTTTTACAATCATTGATCTTTTGAACAAATCATACCTAGATTTTATACACATTTTCAAACATTGAAAAACACTATTATATCTCAATCTCAATAACTTTTTAATAATAATAAATAATAACATTTACATAAAAACTTCATTCCAACATCAGAATAATCTAAATTAGGCTGGACAACTTTTATAACCTTTCAGTTGATGCAGAAATCACAACTTGTGTCACAGTGGGGATGGTATTCTGTTCACTATAGGCCTTGTTGACCCCTCTCCAAACATAGCGCTTATGGTTGTGACCATAAAGCTCTATTTTGGTCTCGTCACTCCAAATTACAGTATGCCAGAAGCTGTGAGGCGTGTCAAGGTGTTGTCGGGAATATTGTAACCGGGCTTTTTTGTGGCATTGGCACAGTAAAGGCTTCTTTCTGGCAACTCGACCATGCAGCTAATTTTTGTTCAAGTATCGTCGTCTTGTGCTCCTTGAAACAACCACACCATCTTTTTCCAGAGCAGCCTGTATATCTTCTGAGGTTACCTGTGGGTTTTTCTTTGTATCCTGAACAATTCTTCTGACAGTTTTGGCTGAAATCTTTTTTGTTCTACCTGACCTTGGCTTGGTATCAAGAGATCCCCGCATTTTCCACTTCTTAATAAGTGATTTAACAGTACTGGCTGGCATTTGCAAGTATTTGGATATCTGTTACATACATTCCCATCTTTATAATGTTCCATTACCTTGTTACGCAGGTCTTTTGACAGTTCTTTTCTGCTCCCCATGGCTTAGTATCTAGCCTGCTCAGTGCATCCACGTGAGAGCTAACAAACTCATTGACTATTTATGCACAGACACTAATTGCAATTTAAAAAGACACAGGTGTGGGAAATCCACCTTTAATTGCCATTTTCACCTGTGTATGTCACCTTGTGTTTCTGTAACAAGGCCAAACATTCAAGGGTATGTAAACTTTTGATTAGGGCCATTTGGGTGATTTCTGTTATCATTATAATTTAAAAAGGAGCCAATCAACTGTGTGATAATAAATGGCTTCATATGATCACTATCCTTAAATAAAATACATTTTTTTGCATGATCAGTCATATTTTCAAAATCAATGCCAAAATTTCACAATTTCTGCCAGGGTATGCAAACTTATGAGCACAACTGTATGTACGTTTTTGAAAACGTTATTGTGACGTCTGCTCCGCGTGGCACCGCAGCTCCTCTTCCTATCCGGCGTTCCACCTCGCCGGTGTTCTAACCACCGGCCGGAGAGTGATGGCAGCAGCGCACCCCGCGGACGCACCTGATTTCACTTTGTTCTTAGTTCAGTATATATTGGTTATGTTAGGCACAGTTCAGCATGGATTATTGTTTCCTGTTGTGTATATGTGAGGTGCTGCTTTTCTGACCTAAAAATACAACTAAGAGACTATTCGCTGTCACTTGGGTTTTTCTTTACCTTTTGCCTCATTTTACGCACACATCGCACTCGCACCGTCACAGTTATTGCGATAAAATAGCGTTTTTTAATGTTTGAAAATGTGTATAAAATCTAGTTGTGATTATTTTCAAAAAAATCAATGGTTGTAAAAGTTTTCCAGCTTATAGAATATTTTAAACTTGGAATGAAGTTTCTATGATACTTTTTGAAAAGGTTATGCGATAACATTTTTTCAATATTTGCGGAATTTCTAAGACTCTTGGTAGGGGTTTTGGATCAAATGAAAGGTTATAGAAGTTTTCCAGCCTATTATAGAATATTTTGACTTTGTTTTTATGTACAGTACATTGTTGAAAAAGTTATTACGATATAATTGCGTTTTTCAATGTTTGAAAATGTGTATAAAATCTAGGTGTGATTCTTTTCAAAATATCAATGGTTGTAAAAGTTGTCCAGCCTAATATAGAATATTTTAAACTTGGAATAAAGTTTCTATGATACATTCTGAAAAGGTTATTGCGTAATAATAGCGTTTTTCAATGTGTATAAAATCTAGGTTTGATTGTTTGAGCAAATCAATGCTTGTAAAAGTTGTCCAGCTTAGTATAGAACATTTTTAAAGGTCAGTCATAGTGATCAGTGAAGAATGCAAAGAGTTTTTAACGTTTAAATGTTTACTTCAAATGTCTGTTGAATGTCTGTTATATCTCGTTTGAATGTCTGTTGAATCTCTGAATATGAAACCAACTATACCTCGGTTGTCCCCGTTCGATCGAAGGCTCGCGAGAACGTGGCGTGATTTGCACTCTGATATAGATGTTATAGACCGCCATAGATGTTAGAACACACTTCTCTTTCTCTTGAGTTATTGCTTGACTGACTTAGTAACTGGAGTTGGAAATCAACCAAACCAACCGGTTAGTATTGAATATTGATAATCAGAAATTAGCCACATTGCTAAAGTTGCTAAGGTTGGCAGGCAGAGCTGGTTTGCCACGTTTAGCAAGCTTATTTACGTTCAGGCTAGCTGTATAACTAGCTAACTAACCAAAACAAAGAAAGTGCTACTGTCACTGTGCTGCCAGCTGAAGCTAGCTTATTTACGTTAACGCTAGCTGTATAACTAGCTAACTAACCAAAACAAAGAAAGTGCTACTGTCACTGTGCTGCTAGCTGCAAAGGAACTTATTTTCGCCCAAAATGACAATATCACTTTGTCCACTATGGTAGGACCACAAATACTCTGCCCGGGGTAATGTAATGGCTCATTTCAGGCAGGGTGTCGTATGCGTTATGTCTGAGGTATCACTCATAATTCCAATGTGCAGTTCCACTTCATTGTACTGACCTGTGGTTGGTATGCTTGGTATGGTCCATTCTGATAAATTTCTTGAATCGATGTGATAACAAATAGAACAATACATTTTTAACAACAGTTTATGTATTTATGTGATTTCTTATCATACATTAAGCTTTTAATGTCTTTGTCTAGAATAGAGTTCTAATTATTGTCATATTTGAAAAAATAAGCTAATAACATGAGCATTATAGATGAAACATGAAATGGACAAGATATTTTAGTGAAGGTTTGTCAGGCCAGAACTCGAATTCCCTTTGCAAAGAACAGACTTGGCTGAACACAAACTATCATTTGGAAAAGTGTAATTTTCCTTGATTACTTTCAAGAGGATAATTGACTGTTATGGATGTTACACCCTCCATTATCAATGTTTCAGAGTCTAAAATACACATTCAGTTATTTCAGATTTCTTAATCCAAATATATCATAACACATTTGTTGTTGTTTGGAATGTTTCTAAAAGGTCAGCAGAAAGCATGGTACCTTAGGATTGTATAATTTCAGGTAGCTTGTTTAGTATACACAGCCAGGCACCATACCTTAACATGTTGTTTTTTTCACTGTATGCGTTTTCCAGTTGATTCTTATAGTTTCTTTTATTCCTTACAGAATATTGTAACAAAATATTCAGATCACATTTATCACATTTCATTGAAATGTATTTAAATGTGCTTTTTGTGATTGATTGAAATCAAATATCCTGTTATGTCAAAGCAGTAATGAAAAAAGGACTATGTGTGTTGCAGCAAACAAACTATTCTTGCATTATCTTGTCATTATCTGTTTGTTGTCTTTCTGCAGGAATGGTTTCCTACCTGCAACACCCTGCAAGGCTCTTTTTTGAAAGGCTACTCCTCATGTGCACTTTGGGGCCAGATGGCTGTGCAAAATGCTGAGCAAGCACTTCACTGGATTTCCTTCTGTCCCTCAAGCTGACCAGTAAGTGCTGTTCATTACATATTCTTACACTTTTTGGGTCTTCCACTGTTTTCTGTCTTCAACTTGTCCAGTTTCTTCAAATTCTCTTAAGATTTATATTACCTTTTGGACAACACAAATATTCTTGTTACTTTTTTGTGTTAATGTTTGTATTTATTTTAATGTTATAAAGGGCTTAGTGTTTTACCAAATAAGCACAAATAAACACTTAATGCCCAAATAAATAGCTTTATTCAATTTGCTCAGGTGGCCTAAAATTTTTATTGTTTTAGTTTTATCATCTAAGCCTAAGGAATACATCCCAGAACAAGCGTGTATGGTGAATACGCGGGAGTTTTATGTTAAAAAATGTCCATTACTTCCACAACAGTTATAACATTATAAATAATTTAAAACAAGGATAAAGTTGAATTTCCTGATAACTTTCCAAGATGATCCCATGTTAAGTGCATGTTTTACAAAAATGTTTAATGAATAACAATAATAATGTTACTGTACATTAAATCCAGTGTAATACTGTAATAAAATACTGATTTAACAGCCTGTGTTTCTCTTGTCCTCTGTAGGACTGCAGAATGGACTTGTGATGAATGGGTATTCAAAATCCTATGGATGTCTTGTTGTATTACAAAAGTAATGATGGTGGCTTAAAAATCTTGGTGGACAAATCTGAAAAGGCTTTGGAGGACTTCCCCTGTCGTGTTTTGCCTACATTTAAACCCTGGTTCCCACCTGAACAAGACTATTTGCTGCCTATTAGACCCTTAAAGGCGCCTCCAATAATTTCTCTGGAAGATCTGGAAAACATCCAAAAAAGTCTGTTGCCAGCTGACATTGCTGAGCCATTACTTACACCCAATCTCTGTGAGGAAAGCCTTCAGAATGTTGCCCTAACAAGTTTGGGAAGATCCATGCTGCATGCACAGGCCTGTTCTGAGACTGGAAAGGCAGCACAGAAGGAATACAATCTCCAAAGGAAATTACAATCTCCAAAGGAAAGACGATCATGGAGTGTTTTTTCGCATCAAGGTTTATTTCTTCAGGGCACTCAAAGCTTCTCCAAACAATTCCACAAGGTTGTTTGGATTCACAGACTTCATATGTGCCAGAGAGCAAAATGGGTTATTGATGAACTTAATTGTGTCACTAGCAATATAGAAAAAATATGGAGAGAATTGAACCGAGCCATTAGGAACGTCAAGCTTCCAACTTGCAATGCTAACATTCAGAGGGGTCTGACACAAATATGGGTGTTCTGTGATGTATTGTACTGTGAATATGTTGGAAATTATTTAAAGGAAGAATTTCAACTTACTGGCCAGATCACTTTAGTTGTTCATAAACTTGGAAATATTTTGAGTTTATAGAAATACCAGATTTTTGTTACTGACGTTTTTTTGTACTGTCTTCTGGCCGCATTAATTAAACTCACTTAACTTTGAGAGGGTGTCTTATGCTTTTCTTGCTGCAACAAATCTTATTCCTGTCAAGGATTGATCTTTGTACATGTTATACATGATATCTCAGACACACACTTGCCCAATTTTGATGTCAGTTTATTGAATGATGTCTTGAAATAGAGATCTGGCATTTACAAAATAACACTAACCAGCTGGTGGCCTTATAGCTGTAACCGACTAAAAAAGCTAACTTTGCAATTATGCGCTCCTCACCTTGTTTGACCTTGTTAATACCTTGTTAATACATTTGTATTAACTACTCTCTGTGAGGAGACCTATTTGCCTCAAGGCCCTTAAGGGCCACCATGAGGGATTTCAATTTTCTGCCATTTAGATTTGTGTAAAATGCCTAAAATGTCTCCTCTGTCACTGAATGCCCCGTCTGCACAAAACGTATACAAACATGCCACAGCTATGGACAAAGATCACTCAATGCAATGTCACATTAGTAGCTGAAACAAAATAGCTGTTATTGAACAATAAGCATTCGAATGGGCATAGTTAGTCACATGAATGCATATCAATCAAGTCAAGGATGATTCCATATTAACAAAATGTGCCTCTATTTGATTTCCCTGAAAAATAAATCCAAGGCAAATAATTTAGATACCATATTCATCCCCAGAGTTGATGTTCACGTAGAGATTATTTTGAATTAGGTTATTTGACATATTCTGCAAAAATATTAATGTGGCTCGGTGAAGGTCACGCAATCTTCAACGAGCACAGCCAGACGAGGCCTGGCTATCCGTCAGTGTCGCTCCTTTCTAGACTTTCCTTGTGCATCAATTTCTCATTGTTGCTTGCTCTTATGGGTTTCTGAGCTGGGTATCTGTATAAGCAATTTGTGACAACTGCTGATGTGAAAAATGCTTTTAAAAATAAATATCGTTACCAGTAGAGAAAATTAATAAATATATGTTTAACTGAACACGCGATTTACTTAAGCGTACTCGGTTCTCAGCGGGTGCCTGAAAGCTTGAAATCTAGGTTACCGGAACTGACGTAAATCATAAACCAGACGCTCATGGTTGGGCTGGCTAGCTAGTTCAAGCTATAACACCCGATACCATCCCGGATTTTGGTTTGAGATTATAGGGGTAAACTGAGGTGTGCACATTTTATTTAATGTCGAGTTCTTTGGATATTTCGATTACCCTGCACGTTCCAATAACATTTTATATTTTTGTGAATATATCTTTCGAAGAAATAAGGTAACGATTTTACTAACGACGTTAACATCTATCTTAAACTGAAATAGCAGCCATCACATATGCCAAATCCGATTTCAGGCAGTGAACGTTTTCACGGGCCTGTGTGCATGCTAGTTAGACAGCAGGCTTGTTTGTTACATAACCAGCAACTCAATAAATGGCGTGGTTTCTTTCATCGAAATGTAATTATTAGTTGTATGTTTAAAATTAATGTGATTGTCTACTTACCGATACGTAGTAATCCAGCTAGGCTAACGAGCTAACATTCGCTGTAGCTACTTCCCTTCCCCCTACTTGCTAAAATAGACTGCTTGTACAGTACGGTATGTTCTAGGTAGCTACGCTAGCTATGTCACGAACAAAGACCATTTACTTGGTCCAGTTAGAAGCTTTAGAACGTCATAGTTTTACGTATTTATAGATAATTGTTCTTTATCCTTTTGTTAATGACTGGTTTAAATGTGACAAATGGTTTAAATGTATTTATTACATTTATTTATTAATTTTGTCTCCATCCAGGACCGTTGCTTTCATGGGGCTACAGATGCCTTTGATGGGATTGTATTGAATGAAGTATCATGAAGATGCATTGAAAAATTGGAATGAAAACCTTCAAGTTAAAATTGGGACGCTGAATCTGTATACTTTTTTGAAGGGGGGGTAGATGCGCATAAAATGGTGACGGAGAAAACGTTTTATTTGAAGAAACACAGTAGATTAGGTTTTTTAACCTGAGGCAAACTCATTTTTTTTCTTGAATTGTTTATTGGGAATATTATATCGAGATGAGTTACGAAGGATACCAGTACAGAGCACTTTATGACTATAAAAAGGAGAGAGAAGAGGACATTGATTTGCATATAGGGGATATACTGGTGGTCAGTAAGGGTGCTTTGCTGGCCCTTGGTGCCACTAATGGAGCTGAAGAAAAACCTGAGGAGATTGGTTGGCTGCCAGGATTCAATGAGACAACTCAGGAGAAAGGTGACTTCCCCGGGACTTACGTGGAGTTTGTGGGAAGAAAAAGGATTTCACCCCCAACACCAAAACCAAGGCCCCCAAGACCTCTTCCTTCCACATCAGGTTTAGTCAGGACGGATTCCGAATCAGAGGGTTAGTAGCCGTAATAGGATGTCATGTTTACATTGCTGATTTTATTTTTCATCCTGCATTGTACCATTAAAATTAAAGCTTCTGTAGCCATTGTTTAATTTGCTGTGTTGTTAATGAATATGATAGTTTGAAGCATTTTCTATAGACTACTCTGGTCTGAGCTGCCTGCAGATGTTCAGCATGCAAAGAAAGACCAGCTGGGTTGGATACTGATCTGTAAAAAAAATGCTGATGTGGCTGGTTAGAGTGCACCATAAGCTTTTACAAGCCGAGACAGGAAATGTGTGCGTGACCTGACGCTGATTACAGTAGGGCACACGGTGCCAAAAGAAGAAAAAAAAACGGACTGTTATTACTGCAATGCCTCCATTGCCATGTGACATTGTAGTAGAGCATACTGATCATTTCTGTTTTAAAAGAATATTCATTCTGCCTGAAGTACAGGTGAGCGGGGTGTGGCGTTCAATATCAGGTGACAGTCAACTGTCTGCTTGCAGTCTAAAAAATTAAGTTTGGTCTTTCTGTTGCGCAGGCTTCATGTTGCCAGATCTGCCTGAGCAGTTTGCTCCACCAGAGACCTCATCGCCCATCCTGGTCAAGCTTCTCGGGGCCATAGAAGCCAAAGGTATGCAGGGGACACTGGGCTGGAGATATGGGCCTAGTTGATGATGATGATTGATGTTATGACATTAAACTGGCTTATTTAGTCTTGTCAAGTGACTATTTTCTGACTGCATTCTGCGCTGCAGGTTTGGAATGTCCCACCCTTTACCGGACGTTCACAGCGACTTGTGGGCTGGATACGAGACAGTTTGCCGACTGTGGTGAGTGGCAGACTGCGCCCGTTTTGGCCTTTTTCATAGCGCGTGTTAGCAAGTAATTGTTATCATGGTCATCTGTCTCATCTACTATCTACCTGATGAATTCGCAGACCTGGAGCCTTTAGATTTACAGTCGCTATGTGATGGCCTTTGGCGATACCTGCAGGATTTGCCTAATCCAGTTGTTCCCATCCCAATCCAAAGTGAGATGATTCATGCAGCACAAGGTAAGACCCTATTAGACCCTCAAACCAAACATCTTCAATAGACGACCCGCAAACTGATCTGATGCAGGATGCAATACAATCATTGCAACCATTAAATTAAACATTAAACTTAAAACATAAAATTATGTTGTTCAGTACATTTCAGTTGTTACCGTTTCTTTCCATGCCCCCACAGAGGTAAAGGACCCAGAGGAGTGTGCCCAATTGCTGCGCAGGATAGCCAGCTCGCCTACCCACCCACCCCAGTACTGGCTCACTCTTTACTGCCTCATCAAGCACTTCTGCCGGATTTCTCAGAACACAAGCAAAAACCAGCTCACTGTCAGGGACCTGACTGAAATATTCAGCCCTGTGCTTTTCAGGCTTCAACCAGCAAGGTCAGGATCAAATTCATCTAAAAAATATTGCCTTCATGTCAATAAGAATGCACAAATCTAATATGAGGACAGCAAGAGATAGGGCTGACCCCATTTGGTTGACTGGTCAATTTTTTGGGCGATAGGCTGTTGGTGAGCTGCCATTAATTTAGAAGAACAGTTGCAATTATCTTTTCATGGTGCAGGAGATGCCTGTTTTAATCATGACTGTCTCTGGACTAATCCCTCATGTTGGGGAAGAAAAAACATTTGCATTCTGAAAATGTGGGTGACCTATTGACCATTTCATTAATTTTGAAATGTTTCTGTGTAAATAGACTTGCTACACTTATTATCTTAAATGTGTCATCCATCCTCCAAACCACACACTCTTATCTGCAGCGCTACCAGGAGGGTGTGTGTGGTGCAAGTTTGTCCAACAATGCCGACAAGCTCTCATGCACTGGCATCAGAATGTAACATTTGTCCACGGGTGAATGGACGAAGTGGAAATAAGATGCAAACGTCCGAGTGATGCATTGAGATGACAATCTACTCTATGTTCAGTTGAAAGGAAGGGAAAATGGTGCACAGTACATTTTGACACACTGTACCTCAGACCCAGCCATATACCCAGATGTAGGCATATTTTCTCTTCTGTTTTTCTATTTCCCTTTTTTGTCAAATCCAGTCGTATTTACGGTCCTAAGTGGTTGAAATAACTTACAAAAAGTTAAGTGTTGAAGATCATGGCAAGCCTTCCTCATATTCATTCTGCTTTGTTCCAGTACTTCTCTTTCATCCTAGAGGTCTCATGAGTCACACATGAAGGCACACTAACTAACCTAACTATCTTTGTTAGCTTTTCTTCCTGAGAGAGTCATCAGGTTGCGTTGGCTTTAGGGCATATCTTTTGACCATCCCCCCTCAGGGCTATGCTGGCCAATTTACATCCCCTGTGAGGCTTCTCAACCACCTGTCCGCTAGCTACACAGTCAAGACTCGAACCTAGAGTTTTGTGCTCATTTGGTTGCTACAGAAGACCCAGTTAAAGCAGACTGCTGCGCCACCTAGGAGACCAATTATTCTCAATTCTAGAGCAGTTTTGGACAGACTGTGTTTTGAGATTTTTCAACGCTATCCATAACCTATTAAACATGTAGGGCGTGTTTATGCAAAAAGAATGAGAAATTGTAATTGTAGAATGTGCACATTCTTTTTTCAGTGTGGTTGAAATACACCAAGGCAATCTATTTCCTGCACAAGTAACCCTTTACTTTTTTGTTTCAGCTGTGAGGCCAGCCCAGATTCCCTCATCAAGATCCTAGAGATCTTGATTAACAGTGAACTGAGTGAAACCCAGGCAGCCCCAGGTAAATACAAGATTAGGGGTTGAATGTTTTGTCTGCCGGACTGATATCGGACTGGACCTACAACTTGATTTGGATCTTTCCCATGTTGATTGTTTCTGGCTTACTCAAACTTAAAGTATTAGTACAATTGTTATAATGCAGAGAGCAATTGTAGCACTAAGTGAACCTCCAGCACAAAGTGCCTAATTAAACTCTCAAGGATACCTGTTTTCCGAGATGCTCATGGGTACTTGGCATAATGTGTGGGTCTTTTATTTATTATTTAAAGGGATATATATATTTTGAAAACATTTGCGTGTAGCCACACATTGCTGGTCAGAAGCTAGCGATGGTATACTGTATAGCCACCTACAATGTTTTTTTTACCACAGGTTAAGAGTGCCCAACGACTGACAATAGTTTACAGAAGCATCTTGGTACCACAGTGTTCTAATCTGAGTTCACATTTTGAACAGTTGTAAACAAAGATCTGTCCGGAACAAAGCAATAAACAAAGGGTTACTGGCATCAGACCTCTGACAAAGCCGGTACGCCCTCATACAAGGCACTTAGCCCCTAACCTTCTGTGGTAGTGCTTTTGCTAGTTCCATCCTTTCAGGATGGGATTTGAAAGTACAAACCACAAGAGACTTCATTTTCAAAGGGCAATAACATTATGGTGGTGTTCCCGGGGAGTATGAGGCTCTAGCCCTACCTGATAAATTAGCCTCCATAGCTCCTTGTGTTACTCAGTTGTGTAGTCACACGGTTTGCTGGAAAAATGGCTCACTTACAATATTTGAACGAGGAACAGATGTAATTTTTTTATAGCCACGCACCCATGTACCATCTATTCTAAGCGGCAGCGTGGTTTTCTGTGAACGGAAAAGTTTGAATTAAACCAGCAGGGTGCGACTATTTTATGGCCCTTTTTTCTGAATGTTTCTGAATGTACAAATGGAGAATTGTAGAGCCTGCATGTGCTTTCTGCCCAGCACTCCACCCGGTGCTGCGCTTGAAGAGTCATTTTAAATGGGCTTAAGTGAGAGAGCGGGGAGAAAAATGGAAGCCGGTGAGCTTGCAGAATGACATCATCTCTCAAGCAGAAGGTGATAGATGCAGCAGGAAGGAAGGTGTGGTCCAGTGACCGTGATGACGATGGATTGGCTCGACAAGCTTGTGTTGTAATAAATCCTCGAGCCTTTCTATAGCTTTCCAAGACGTCACCACACAACAGACGTCTTCCTGATTTGCTAACATATACCCACCCCCACACTAGCTGCTCTGCTTCCCTCTACATGGATGTTGAGTCCCCGGGTGATACTGCATTGCTAATAAACTGCTGTACAGCGTCAAGTGTTTTTGTTGTATTCTTGGGATTAACAGAGGCAGTTGATCAGCTGCTGTTGCTGTTTCCTGCTTTTTTATAGCGTTCAGTCTAGTTGTTTTTGTCATTGATTGTGTTTATTCTGCATCCTATATGTCATAAATGTTTCCATTTGGATGTGACATTTTTATTGTTGGTATTTCCAAATAAATGTGTGTTATGGTTCAACTATTCCAATTATAGTTTTTCAAAGCAGATTAACTGCTATTACACTCTGATATGGTTCTTTTATGGATAAAATGTAATTGCATTCAGGCCTTGAATAGATGCCTTTTTAGGGTTTAGTCTGTGAGTTACATGATAAAATGTGCCGGAATAAGACATTTCCTTTATTTTCCGTTCGACAATTTTGCTCAGTATGTCATAATTTACTGAACTGATTTATGTCGCTGGCACAATTAAACCAGACATGTTCATTAATTCAGCCATAGCACTCGTATTATTGGAGTTTTTCGTTGGGGAATTCCAACCAGTCTCTCAAACCAACCAGTCTCTCAAATCCTTCTCATGCTTATGGTGACTTAAATTTTGTAAGTTAAAACCGGTACATTACTCTCCTGCCATGAGACTATTAATCGACGGGCTCATTCCCTCTCTTTGCCACAGCTCTCCCCCCCAAGCCACCAAAGCCATCTACCCCGGTTCCGAACAACGGCTTCAACAACAACATGGCCTTGCAGGACGGGGAGTGGTACTGGGGAGACATCTCAAGGCAAGCCCAGCCCTAATCTTAAAGCTGAAATCAGTTTGGGGACAGTCTTATTGCCGGTTATTGTTTTATTCATAAAAAGGGGGTGGGCACTGTAGCGTTCAACATTGTAGTAAGTGTTTACTACATATGCGATCACGCATGAATTGAATTTAGAGGGAAAACATTTTCTTGTACTTGTAATATTGCAGGCACAATGCAGATAAAAAGTTGGCGATTCTGGGCTTCATTTGTTAAATTACTGATTCTTTTATGGTTTTAGTCCAGTTGGTTTCCAGCTTTACAAGTCCTTTTGGATTGGTGAAGAGATGGTATTTTAACCCTTTGCTCTCTTGCAGAGAGGAGGTGAATGAGAAGCTGCGAGACACGGCTGACGGTACGTTTCTGGTCCGAGACGCATCCACCAAAATGCATGGAGACTACACGCTGACACTAAGGTAGGCTGTCAAAACACATGGCATCTAATGCAATACTGAACTGCTAATATTCCATAGGGTGACCAGACGTCCCGTTTTTCCTGGGACAGTCCTGTATTTCAGTCTGTTTTCTGGTGTCCCAACCTATTTAGAAACAAATCATTATTTGTCCCGTATTTTCACTTGTTCCTGATTTTTGATTGGTCCGACCTACTGCCCCATTCGAATGTAACAGGTTATCATCATTTGCCATGCCTGCAGGGCCAGCGCCAGGATGGCATGACTGAGGGTGCATTTTGTAGAAATGAGGGGGCATGTCAAATCACTGCGCACCCCCCACTCCCCCGCATAATGTGTTGTTCTAAGTGAAACTCTCTGTTGCTTCAGTCTAAGTCATTGTCTAGATACTCTATGTACTGTACTCATACACACAAGATACTGTATTTGTTCATTTGATAATACAATTTTATGTACAGTAAAATAGTAGGCCCTACTGTGTTGTTCGTTGTGTGTAGGGGGTGGGGAGGGCATTCTGACTGTCCCGTATTTCACCCTATTGAGTCTGGTCACCCTAAATATCCCGTCGTGTCTGTAGACGTACGCAGACATTTTCTTTCAATGTTCTCTTCTGATTGCCTGCTACAGGAAAGGAGGAAATAACAAGCTGATCAAAATATTCCACCGGGATGGGAAATACGGCTTCTCGGACCCCCTGACCTTCAACTCTGTGGTCGAGCTCATCAATCACTACAGACACGAGTCCTTAGCCCAGTACAACCCCAAGCTGGACGTGAGACTGCTGTACCCGGTGTCGAGGCTCCAGCAGGTAAATGTCCTCCCGCCATTCAAACACATTCAAAGAGACGCTGTAACCTGATTATTGTTTCAGCACTGTCATTGGCTAATTTTTATGTCCCCTGTTCTCGCAAAAAGCAGCTGTTGTCACGGTGACCTTTTTTCCCCCCTCTTGGTTTGGTTCACCGACAACAAAGTGAGAGTTTCCACAAACAGTTTTGTTTTCTGCTGCAGGATCAGGTCGTTAAAGAGGACAACATCGAAGCCGTCGGAAAAAGGTTGCACGAGTACCACCTGCAGTTCCAGGAGAAGAACCGAGAGTATGACCGCCTGTACGAGGAGTATACCAGAACGTCCCAGGTGAGTCGTCCAGTGTTCCGTCTTTGACTGTGCAAATAGTGTCCAAGGTTGTTAGGTCTGTACTCAGCCTCCGCTCCTCTGTCATCTTCAGGAAATCCAAATGAAGAGAACTGCCATCGAGGCATTCAATGAAACCATTAAGATCTTTGAGGAGCAGTGTCAGACCCAAGAGCGCTACAGCAAGGAGTATATTGAAAAGTTCAGGAGAGAGGGCAACGATAAAGAAATCCAGAGGTAAGAATGATCATTAACAAATCTTTTCAATCATAGATCAATCATAGTGCTGTTGGCTAATATCTTTCACCTAAAAAATGTTACCAGAATAGGGATGGGCGAAATCCATACAGCTATTAAATTCCCTGAGCTGATGTAATAACAATGTATAGAACAACATGTTTATAAAACATGTACCACGGTTATTGCCAGAAAGTTTCCCTTAAACACCCATCTAGTCACCATAGTTCGACAGCAGATTTGTTTCTGACCCCCAAAATGTTTTCCTCCTAGAATCATGGGAAACTACGACAAATTGAAATCGAGGATCAGCGAGATTGTGGACAGCAAGCGTCACCTGGAGGACGACCTGAAAAAGCAAGCGGCGGACTATAGAGAGATCGACAAGAAGATGAACAGCATCAAGCCTGACCTCATCCAGCTCCGCAAGACCAGAGACCAATACTTAATGTGAACCCCTTTTCTTAGTCCGTTTGAATATCCAATAACTTGTGTGTTGTTGTCATTAAGGTGTTAACATGCAGTTGTTTGCGTGGCAGGTGGCTGACACAGAAGGGCGTGAGGCAGAAGAAGCTGAACGAATGGCTCGGGATCAACACTGAACACTCAGAAGAGTAGGTGTCCTTTTACTGTGGATTGGCCCCTTGACATGCTTGTTTAACAGGACTAAATCAAACGGAAAGCTGTGTAATATTGACACAGTTCTTGTTTCACAGCGAGTACTCCATGGTTGAAGATGATGAAGACCTCCCGCACAATGATGAGCGTTCATGGAGGCTTGGCAACATCAAAAGGCTGCAGGCCGAAGGGCTGCTCCGGGGGAAGCGGGACGGGACATTCCTGGTCCGGGACAGCAGCAAAGCGGGCTGCTACGCCTGCAGTGTTGTGTATGTATCAAACCTGAAGATGAGTTTACAGTCCCAAGCTTTAAATGAGCCACTGAATGACAAAACTGTTTCTGTGGTCGAAAACGGCCATTGACATGAGCTAGAAATTTCAGTGTAGCGTTGACAGTGTCAAAACGATCGTTTGTCCCAGTGAGTCTCATGCGAAACTGATTTGTCCTTTAAAGAGCTTGACACTCAAGTTTGATTTTTAAATTGGATTTCTTGAGATTCAAAAGTGACATCAAAGTCTAGACACAAAGTGCTTATGCAGTATTTGCATTGAGTGTATTTTGTCACGTCAGCTGCTTACTGAGTCAACTTAAACTGGTGTTACTGGAATCGTCATGCTAGATCGCATAGTTAAAATAAACAAAGCTGATTCTCCTCACGCTACATATTGAGACAGACTAAATAAAACAGGAAATTTTGATGATTAAGGCGTTTCAAAATGGTCCGGTTAACGACATAATAAAACCAAAACCAGACTGCTCTTTATTTTTGGAACTGTATAAACATGTTCTGGTGAATTCCATATTCTAATTAAGAATGTCTCCTCCATGGAACTCGTAGGTGTGTTCCGTACGGTCGGTGTTCTAATTTAGAATGTATTCTCCCTTTCCAGTGTCGACGGCGAGGTGAAGCATTGTGTCATAAACAAGACGCACACAGGCTATGGATTTGCTGAGCCGTATAACTTGTACGGCTCCCTAAAAGAACTAGTCCTGCACTACCATCACACGTCACTTGTACAGCACAATGACTCTTTAAACGTCACGCTGGCCTACCCGGTTTACGCCCATCAGAGGAGGTGATTACCTCCTGATAAGGGCTTGGACTTCATGATGGATAATGGGACTACATGGACAATCAAGAGAACCTCTTTGGAAATGCAGATGCCTGTGATGGTACCAAAAAAAGGGAAATATTGGGTGAGGTGTTTTGAGATTTGGAAAAATACCTAACAAATGTGATGGTAGACCAGCTACTTCCCTTCACAGCCCTTGTTTAAAACTATTTTCATGATGGGGAAAGCTTCCCGTTGATAGCCATAATTACTAACGTGTGAGAGTGTGTGTCTGTGTGTGTGCATGGTATGAGTCATATGCCTACTAACTGAAGAACGGTCTGAGATTAGAAACGGCATATGACATTTTATGGCCAGTTTCTTACACACAGCAATCCTGGACCTGGATTAATGAAGAACTTGGTTAAATGACACAGTCTTCGTCTGTGACAGCCAGCCCACAGTATTTGCATTGAGCTGAAATGTTGTGGCGTTCGATACTTGTTTTTTGTTAAAGGTGGAGTCATCGAAGTTGTTGTTACAGCGAGCAGCACTGCAGATACTGCAATTAGACGTCATTCCCCCACACTCTTACAGTGTCTGCGCATGTGCACGGGTTCTCATACAGTGCTGTATCCACGGGACCAAAACAGTAGTTGAGCCTAGTGCTTCAACATTCTTTGTCGTTGTGGAAGAAAAACGACTCACAACACTTTACTTTCTGCATTTTTGCCATTTCGCTAAATACACCTCTAAACTTCCTCACACTGTCGAGTGCGAGTTTTAGTCGTGCTATGCAATGACGTCTACGTCCTCAAATCCTCTAAATGACGATGTACCCTGTATACGAGTGTTGTCATGTCTGTTGCCCATCGGCATAGGCTACCTTTTAGCTGAAAAGCAAGTTGTCAGTCTTAAGTTGGTCGTCGTCCACCTCTACAGGGACGTCACAGGTTTACATTGTATGCCCATAAAATAAATGTCAAAAGCATTCACATCATTACTCATTTTAAATGTATGAAAATCTGGTTTTATTTTTTTCCATTTAATCTATGAACTTTGTTTATCTCTAAAGATGTGAGGATTGTTTGGTTTCTTATAGTAGAAGTCATTCCTTGATGCAGAATTTTCTGTATCAGAAAATCTCCATTTAGAATGATGTAGTTGCTTCTGTATGTTTTTTTTCTTGTGTAATTCATGCCATGCCTGTGACTTGATAATGTGACAAAGGGATAATAAAGCACCAAATTTGTGAAATAATTAAAAGATCAGAAGTAAAATCTTATGTAATTTGGTCAACTATAATGTGTTGAACTCATCTCCCATTTTAATGTAGTACAGCGGGAGGGACTTCAAAGGTTGTTTTGACATTATTCTAACCGGGTCATCTGGAAAGATTAGCCAATAAAGTTTAATGTCCCATTCAATTGATTAATTCACTTGGTCATCAGGTAGCATAATGGGATAACTCACATTAATTTATGATGAGGTCCTTGCTAACCCAGCTTTTTGACCACTGGAAGCCTCTAACCAATATGTTTAACTAAAAGCTTGCAGAATCTGCGCACAAGTCTTTCAAGATCCGATCCAGTCACAAAATCATCCCATTCAAATTGCAAAATGTCTTAAAAGACACATTTTAAGTGGTTAACTGAACACGGCTGACTAGATGGAAGTGAAGGTCAGGCACTGTTGACAACATGGCAGTGTACCTTTCCATTGTTACTATCCTGTTAGGGTCATGCTAACTGAGCTGTGGAGGAACTTCTGTGACAGCTGAAAGTTAGACACGTGGTTTTTCAAACAGGAAGACTCAAATGAACATTTGTCACTGCGGCTGCCATTGCTTACGCACGCGTTTCTTAATAATGTGGTCTCTATCCCTCACATCGCACATGAACTGGTGTGGTCGTGTGTATGAACATGAACAGTCTGATAGAAAAAGGTCTTGCATCACATTGATACGTCCACTGTATACATGACACCAAAGCGTGGTTCCTGTTTCTGTCGCCTCTTTTGTTCTTGGTTGCCACAAAAACACATTGAGAAATGCACAGATGTACAACACTTCATGACAATGCAGAATGTCAGGAACATTTCCGTAAAAATACATCTCAAACAGATGCAGAAAAACTTGTCAATTTTCTATTAGGAGACTATAATGCTCGCTCCATCTTTTCAGTTTCTACTGTTGAAAGCCTACAACTTCTTCAGAACTCTAGCAAGGATTTAAAGCAACATCAGAAGCTTATTTTTTAAAATGAGAGTAGACATGCATTCTCCTTACATATTGTTTTTAAAGGCTTTTGGACAGTTGGAATCATATCATGACATGGGCTTCAGTCTAATTACCAAGCTTTTAGCCTCTTAGCCCTTGCCACTTTCCATCAAGGGGAATCTCCATCAACACCAAATGATGGCAAGTGCTGGTACTATTCACAAAAGCAGAGCGTTTTCTATTTAAGGCACTCATGGAACAGCTTGGCCTGGTAGTTCATAGGGGAAAACACCACTGAAGTATTTTAAAATATTTTTTATAAAAAAATTTTAAAGACCTAACTTTTTAACCAAGCCATTGTTAGGTTAATATAATACACATACTCTGTGCTTCTATGCTATTTTAGTAATCCACACAGCTTTAATTTGCCTTCACATTTTGTTGCATTACATTTTTTTTTCCAAATATACATTTGCAAAGCACCCTAATTATCGGTTGACATTTTTTTTCACTAGGTGAAGGCTGCATGGTGTGGTTGCGTCTGCAGCAATTTGAATGCGACTGTAGTCACACTTCATGACTTTTAATGTCATGGTGTATGTTAAATTCACCCAGTCTAAATCTGACCCATTTAATCCCCACAATCGGACACACTTTGAAAGGCACAGTCTTGGCAAAATGTATCATTATCAAAATGAAGATCTGCCGTGCAACAGGAGGTATGGGGAGTGAGAGGGAAAGTCTGAATAGAATTTGAAGGCCACTGAAGCAACCATGAAAAACCTGGGAAAGGAGGTGGGCGGAGCTTAATCCCATTGGGCATAATTTTGTTCAAGCATGTTTCTCTTAAAGGTCCACTCTAGTCACATGATCAACCCATTGAAATTGCCAAGCTCCCCTAAAAACACTTTAAAAAAAGTGATCTCACCTTCTCTAAAGTTCACTCAAGTCTGAGAAATATAATTGTCATTATTGGGTTGGAGTGTGGTTGTTATTGTGTCTTCTAAGACAATGATTTTTTTTACTAGGTGGGATATTTCAGATGAAAATAGATTTTAGATGGATAAACATTTTGACTGGAGTATAAAAAGCAAAACTATGCTTGTATAAAAAGCAAAACTTTGGTAAAGGGAAAACTACAACACTTTGTCCACTCAGAAGCATATTCTATTTTTTTGGAACATAAAACTATATTGAAATCAGATGTTTAATCTTTAAGGAATAAATCTGTAAAATGTCTGCCCAGTTCCATCTTGCTAGATAGGCCGACTCAGATATAGCCAGGCAATCCTGAGACATCCCTCTGGGTAGTAAAAATTACTTATTCTTTGGTGGGCTTTTGTGTGGTTTGCATTCAACGTTATTGGTGCATTGGCACCACCTACTGTGCCGGAGTGTGCAACAGGGAGGAACAAAATCCTAAAAACAAATGATTTGATAGATATGTGATGAGGAGGAACTAAAAACAAATGATTTGATACTATCTTTTGATGTTCTGCACAATGACTTATTTACACTTAACTTCTGTATCCCCCTTCCTCTCAAACATTTTCCTCATCCTACTCATCTCGCCCAGACTGTATCAACATGTTAGACAGATTCTAATTCATGGCAATAATCACTTCTTCCTGTTGGATGTTTCTCTGTAAGATGTGACGATTGATTTGATCGTCTGTGTACCACCCTTATTCAAATACATTTGGCTTCTTCTATCGTACATCTTACTGCCTTCCAAACTTTGTTCTTTGTTCCATGGCTGACGTGAGGACAGCTCTCAAAAAAGTGAACCCTCGGAAGTCACCAGGGCGAGATGGCATTCCAGCCCGTGTCCTCAGGGGGTGCATCGACCAGCTAGCAGAGGTTTTCACCTCCATATTCAACCTCTCCCTGTCTCTGTCTGCAGTCCCTTCCTGCTTCAAACAGACCACCATCATCCCTGTACCGAAGAAACTTTCCTGCCTGAATGACTACTGCCCTGAAGCACTGATCTCCATGAAGTGCTTTGAGCGGCTGGTCAGAACTCACATCTGCTCCACCCTTCCTGACACTTTGGACCCCCTTCAATTTGCATACCGCCCCAATAGATCTATGGACGATGCCATCGCCCTGACGACACACACCGCCCTCTCCCACCTGGAAAAAGGCAACACATACGAGAGGATGCTGTTCGTGGACTACAGCTCAGCATTCATCCCTATTGTACCCGCTACGCTTATTCCTAAGCTCAGGGCCCTGGGACTTAACACTTCCTTTTGCAATTGGATCCTGGACTTCCTTACGGGCAGACCCCAAGTGGTGAGAATGGGCAACCTCACCTCCTCTGCACTGACCCTGAGCACCGGAGCCACCCAGGCTGTGTACTCAATCCCCTCCTGTACTCCCTGCTCACGCATGACTGCGTGGCCACACACAGCTCCAACAACCATCCTGGGTCTCATCTCAACAATGATGAGACCGCTTACAGAGAGGAGGTTAAGAACCTGGCTTTATGGTGCCAGGACAACAACCTCTCTCTTAACGTCTGCAAGACTAAAGGGATGATCGTGGACTTCAGGAAGCGGCAGAGGGAGGGTCATGCCCCCGTACACATTGATGGAGCTGAAGTGGAGAGAGTCTCCAACTTCAAGTTTCTCGGTGTGTTGATCAAAATGAAAACTGCCCAAAAACGACTATACTTCCTAAGGAGACTCAAGAAGTTTGGCATGTCTGTAAAAACTCTCGCCAACTTCTACAGGTGCACCACTGAGAGCATTCCCTCAGGCTGCATTACTGCCTGATTCTTAATCTATGTTTTATTATTATGATGCTACCCCTTGTTTTATTACTTAGTCGGTTAGAGTCCACCTTGTTATTTAAGGTGGTTAGTTTTAAACATTAATAAAACAAGGTGCTGTCCCCCTTGTTTTATTGGTGTTTTTATTTTAGTAATTGTTTTTATTCTATTGTATTTTTATATTTATCTTTTTCTTTGTAAAGCACATTGAATTGCTGTATGTATGAATTGTGCTATATAAATAAACTTGCTTGCTATGATCATACTGATCACACATGAACATTTCAGATGCTCTGATGTCTTTCCATGTACATTCAATGTGCATTAGAATATTCTTTTGTATGTACCATTCATAGACATATTACACTCATATTGTATCTATAATGTTCATTACATCTACCCATATTGTTCATATTCCCCATCCTACTCTTTTTAAAATTGCTGCTAGCTTACATTGTTATGTATATTATTGCTATATTTTTGCTTTATATGTTTCTTAATTACATTGTGAAGAATTTCATTGTGCAGGAGAATTTCATTGTGCAGGATGACGCTGTGTTATTTGGTGCATTTGATAAATAAACTTTGAACTGATGAAATGACTGCCCTTAGTGTGTCTTTCCACTGCTCCTGCTGTCTTTGCACCATCACTGTCCATATTATACACTTAGAATTTGCCTTGCTCATGGAAACCACAACTTCCACCTCCTCACTACTATGGGCCTGTTTGGCAAGCACATAAGCTGACACATTCCCCTCCACCACAACATGGGCTGAGACCCACTTAAATATAATCTGCAAATACCAATCCGTCTCACTCGGTTAACCATTTGTATTACCATATATTTAAATGACTGATGACTCATCAACACTGCAGCAATCAGACAGCAGATCATTCTTGTTTGCGGTTTAAAATCTTACAGAAATGTTTTTCATTTCCTGACCTTCACACCACGTTACTGAACTACAAACGTTGACCCAGTACCACCTGTACTTGAGTTTTGAACAATCTGTATAAATGGACACATGATTCCTGGTCCACAGTATAAATTCACACATAATCCTGCTACAAATCCAGACGTCTTTCAAATAAATCACCTGAGCCAACCTCCTTCCTATGTTTACATAGTCTATCAAACACTTCTAGATCAGCCACGAAGGTGGGAGTAACCATAATGAACTCAAAGGAAAAGCCACTCTCAGGCTAAACTCTCTTCCATACAATCCCATTTACCTGGCTTGGCTATTTCTAGCCCACCCACAGCTCATGTTCTTTCATCTCTCATGCTTCCAGCATGCCTTTGGTATTTGTTTGTTAGCGTGGGACACTGTGTGTCCCTGTAAATTAACATAATTGATTGCCAGTTGCTTTTTTCACATTCGCAATGGCATCCCCCCATGTCCACATGTAGTGCTAACATCTGAGATATAGGAAACGCCCCACTTCATATTCCAACATAGTCCTTGTGTCTGTATGACATCAACTCTTCTTAAATACATTCTGCATGCCAAATCACAAGCTTACTGACATGCTACAGTCTATTTGTTATGGTCTGCAGATGGAGTCGCTGCTATATATATAATCTTTAGGGAGGAACTCCCACTTCTCTGTCTCTGTCAGACAGGTCATCACATTCAGGAACTTCTACTTTCCTACCAATTTTTCAATGTTTTCTGCTCAAGTCAGCCTAGAATCAAAATGCACTCCAAAGACAAATTTCTCCAGTTTAGTGTGGAAACTTAAATTTGATATATGGAAATATATTTGAAAATAATGAACAGGCCTTTGTTTATGGCTCACATCTGTGAAAGTAATTAACAGATCATAGGGCTCTCTGTTAATCTGTTGAAGAGATCTTGGTTATGTCCAGGGACGTCGCTAGAAATTCATGGATGGGGGGCTAAGCCTTGTTTAGGGGGGTCTTGGCACACTCCCCAAAACATCTTTTCATCATGTATTTTTGCCGGACCGCTTAAGCAGAGCTGGCCAAGAAGAGCGAATGTCTCTTATTGAGTGAGTGAGTGAGTAACCTTGTTAAATAGCGTAGTGGTTAGAGAAGCGGACCTGTAGGTCCCAAGTTCATATCTCCTCGCACGCGAAGCCAAGTATGCATTATGAATTGTTCCGTATAGACGAAAATTTTGCTGGCTAAAACCTCCCGTAACTACATTATCGTAAGCCTGAAATAAAACAGTTTACAGTTATATTGCGACTGTTTCTGGTGGATTTTCGAAGTACGCATCCGTGCATGCGTTTTGGGTCAGGATAGACAAACACATTTGCTGGCTTAACTTACAGTAGTTACGTTACTGTAGACCTTAACTGAAACTGTATACGGTTATATTGCAACTGTTTCTGGCATGGAAAAGTTCATCTTCAGTCTCGCTAGCAATTGCTCAATTCTTATGATTATTCCTAGGAAGTTAGTAGATACTAGTAAGACTATTAATGGCTAATAAGCTGTTAAAACGGCCAGTGGCAAAAGCCATACAGTTCATAGACTTGGAGGTAAACTTCATAAGAAACTTCAGTCAGCTTAACACAATCCTCAAAGGAGTCTAGCGACTGCTGAAACATGTAATGCCATGGCGTAGTGGTTAAAGAAAGTCCCTCTCATTTGGAAGTCTTGAGTTCGAATCTATAGAGAGCAATGACTTTTAATAATTATTTCTGGTAGATTCCACGATTCTCTCGTCTTTTCACTTGATGAAAAAGTTAGTTATCGTCACCTTTATTGATAGTTACTGTATCAATGTCATTCACGAATGAAAGAAAAAAGTATGTTGTTTTACCATGAAAGAAAAAAATATGTTCTTATGCCATGAAATGAAATAGCTTTGGCAGACTCGCTAGCAATTGCTCAATTCTTATGACTATTCCAGTAAGTTAGTAGATACTGGTAAAGCTTATTACTGGCTAATACGCTGTTAAAACGGCCAGTGGCAAACGCCATACATACACGATATTTGTGGTGGAAGTAAACTTAGTAAGAAATGTTAGTCAGTTTAACTATATCAATGTCGTTCATGAATGGCCATACAACTGTTAAAACGGCCAGTAGCAAAAGAGGATTTGTTCAGGATAGACACAAGAAGCTATACTGAGACCCAAAAGATATGCAGCTCTGTGGTGTAGTGGTTAATGACACAGCCTTTAATCTGGGTGACCTGTGTTTGAATCTCGAGAGGGCTACATTTTCTATTGCGGACCGGCTGAACTAGGCTTGCCTGGTTTCTTGTTAGAGTAACAATGGGTGTAAAATATATCAAAATAAGGTTGTTTTTGGTCAAGGTTGGCTAAAAGTATACGTGTCTCATAGATTGTGTTAGACACTGATCTAATATGCCTTACTTAAATTCTATCCAAATAAAGAAATTAAAGTCCACTTAATTATCCATTCAACACCAACAAAAGGCACAAAAATGGCTGTACTATGTAGCCAAAATACTTTTGTCAACTAGTAAATGAACATATACAGTATATTCTGTTTCAAAGCGAGATTTCTCTGAATCAATTTAAAAGAGATTTAGTCATTAGCCTATACATCACGGAATGAAGTCATTAAAAAAATGTATTATACTTAAAACAAGAAACATGTAATAATCGGATCTCCCATCCTCTGAATAAAATAAGTTGAAATATGTTGAAGACTTAAAACCCAAACAAACATGAAACACGCACAATTTCGCAACTGTGTTCCGTTGAAACCGAAGAATTGTACATAGGCTAATCTCGTAGAACCCCCTATTATGGGCATATCCAACAGCAATTTTCAAAAATATCTTCTTGTACCGAGTAATCATTCGATCAAGTCACCAATATTTATAATGATTATTAGTGACATAAAAATGTTAGCTAGCATGTTATCAAAGATCATTTTTAAAATTTCAGTGGAAATATTAATATTTTCAGGTAGTTGGTTAGTGAAGTAGCTAAAAAATACAACACGGCTGTTATGGGCTACCGTCCCAAATTTTTGGCCACCTTACTATTTCATTGAATTACATAATAATTGCTTTATTTGAATTACAAATGAGAGATCGTTCGCTTCTCTGAAGTGTCTATTAGAAAGTTATGGATAGCTTTCTTGCCTTCCAGTAAAGAAAAAAATAAAGAATGAGCACTTTGATATTACATGACAAGTTGTAATTTCACAAATTGCAACTTATCTAAAACAATTTGTATACATGACATTTTTAAAACCTCCAAAATTTTTTTTTTTACCTCCATACATTTCTATAAAAAATGGCGCTGAGCTAGCTAATAGGGCAGGGATATTCAAATTTGGCCCTCAAAGCCAGTGTGGGGCAATAGCATTAATATAACATACAATTATGCTAGAGGCTAAGTAGAACTAAGAAACATTGTACCTGCATTAGAGTAGGGGGTGACAGGATGCTAATCTCACTAGAATAGCTGGGGGCAAGAACAGACCACTTGGTATTCTGTAGTAAACGGGCAGAATGCCAAATAAGGGAGAAGACGCTAGAGCTAGAAGTCGATTGGTTGGAATAACAACAGGGAAACCCGAAGA
>JACXGI010004015.1:0-15239 GCA_016801175.1 Esox masquinongy
GGGGGGGGGGGGGGTAGTGTCCTCGGTATTACCCACGTTGCCTTACTTGGCTGTGTAATGAGACTGGTGCAGTGGGGAGGGTCTCTGGGTGGACACGACGGGGCGGGGGGGGCAGTCCACTGGCTGACCCCTGAGGCCGGAGCTCCTCTGGAGGGTACTGCTCCACACTGCAGCGCTATGTGAGACCATACGGATGGTCTGGGGGGTCGGCTGGTCGGGTTACGTCTCCCGCTGAACCACTCGACCCAGACCGCTTGACTTTCATCTGCTGTGCTGCGGCAGGTGGGAGAGTAGAACGCCGCCCACAAAAATATAGGCGGGCTGGCTGACGTCAGAGAGCATTTGGGCGCTGGCCTTCACCCCCCTGCCTCCCTCCGTCGTCAGTTGCGGGATGGAACCCTGGGCCCGGGGTTGGTGGAGGCCGTGGTAGTACTGGCGCTGTCTGCAGGCCAAGTCAGGTAATGTCCTCCCCTGTGCCCGGGCAGACAGGCAGAGAGAAGGCGGCCCGTTAATCACCCTGAGTACATCATTAGAGCCTGAAATACGAGGGGACAGGGAGGTCGCGCTCCCTCAACCTCACATGGCTACACTCACAAAGGTAAGGGGGGCAGCTGTTGTTATTGTCCAAGGGCCATTTGTTTTAGCGGGCTAGCCTCTCCCTGACCAGCCTTCCCCTTAAAGTCAGGGCACAGAGGTCCAGTGTGGTGCCTTAGCTAAATGTCTGTATTATCCACTAGACTCAGAGCTATGAGCAGTGTGGTGATGACAGCCAGGCTGGTCTCCGGTGGGACCCCAGACTGGGGAAGGAGAGAGGCAGGCTGCAGCGCTCTGAGGACAAACACAGCAGTAAATACAGGCGGTAATAGCTGGTGCACTGCTCGCCCCTGGCAACCAGTCAAACACATGAAAGGGCAACACAATTCTGATTGATTATTGTTGTACAAAGAGGTTATGCTGTACGGTGAAGGATTCCTGGAGGGAGAACAGCTGAATATGTATTTGACCTTCGTTTTGGTATTTTGAGTCGTTGCTGTGTACCTGGTTCCATGTAGGTCATTCTTATTAGTTATTATGAGCCATTCCAATGCTCAGATCAATCATTTGTAATAACGCCTTGGTCTTAACATGGATGTCTGCTGAGTCAACATAGAACAGTCTCAACAGAGGTGTGTGTGTTTTGTATGTGTGTGTGTGGGCAGGTATAACTAAACTTGTGGGGACAGTAAAACAAGGAAAAAGACGGAGAGTGTTTTACAGTATGTTTGTTTTTGTTTAGATGAATGAGACTTAAGGACAGCACTGTGAACGCATGTTTTTTTACTTTAAGGCGAAGAGTAACTTGTTTCTATTGTGAAAATTTTATTTACATTTTATATTAATGTTATTTGAATTAAATTGTGTTCTATTGTGTAAAAACCCTCTCTCACATTTGGGTTAAAAGTTAGAATCAGGTTTATGAGTTAGTTTTACCGTTAAAGTTAGGGGTTTGGGATTTGGGTTAGGGTTTGAGGGTTAGGAATTAGGGTTGGTTTTAGGTTTAGTCTTCGGACTTAAGGTCACTATTAGGGTGAGGTTAGGAAATAAAGAAATGTATAACGAAAGAAATTGTTTGAGAGAAAGTTTTCTCCTTTTTAATAGTCAGTTGTAATAGTTTTCTAACTTTGTAATAGTTAATATATTCATAAATTGTAATATGTTAATACAAATATGTATTTTTTAGCAAATGTATTTTTATGCAGAAAAAAATATTTTTTTGTGTGCATTTCAGTCATTACAGTTAGCATCGACCAATAATTAACCAAAATAATTATTTATAGACTGAATCCTCACAGCAGGAATGTGTGTGGGTGATTGCGTCGAGTTTCTGTCTTTCCGGTCTACACTTTTTTATGTAAAAAATACACTTTTTGTTGTACGTCTGATCTAATGTAGTAGCTGTCAAATCATATTTAATTTGGCCATGTAAAAAAAATATTTGAATGCTTATTTCACTATCTGAAACGAAATTGGCAACCTATTTTTGAACTCCTTTTCAACTAAACTGACAGACAGTTGAGACAGTGATGCATTTACACTTTTTGAAACTTAAATCCAGAAAAACATAGCTGCTGAATTGCATCTTCTCCTTTGGCCCGAAACATTGGTGTGATTTTGATTGTAACCTAGTTGGAATCACACGTCTGCAACATAATGTTATTATCTACGTTACATCGCTAGGATCAGGTCATTCTTATCTACTGTAGATACTGAAAAGCCTGTTCATGCCATGGTAACATTAACTACATAGGGTCTCGTTTAGCTCAGTTAATAGAGAATGGTGCTTGCATCATCAGGGTTGTGGGTTTGTTTCCCACAGGGGGGTAAGTATGAAAAGTATGAAAATGTATGCACTCACTATTGGAGGCCTTTCTGGATAAGAGTGTCTGCTAAATAATTTATATGTAAATGTACTGCAATGCACTGCTGACAGAAGTGTCAGTAAGGCTCCTGTCTCCTCCAGATGATCCAGAATGCAGCTGCCAGGATAATCTCACAACCCCCCCCCAAAAAACATAATCAGCCCTGTTTTATTTAGGCTCCACTGGCTGCCTGTTCAATATAGGATTACATTCAAGACTCTTCTGCTCACCTTAGAGGCCTTCGATGGTGAAGTGCATGTACCAACTTTTTGATGCTTTTTTTCCCCTAGCAAACATCAGACTCAAACAGCCTGGTCATACCAGCCACAACGCTGTGTACCATATGTGACCCCTCAGTTATGGAACAAGTACACATAAGGGGGGGATCCTATTCATGTCAAGGGGGGATCCTATTCATGTCAAGGGGGGGATCCAATTCATGTCAAAGGGGGGATCCTACTGTATACACATCAAGGGGGGATCCTATTCATGTCAAGGGGGCATCTTATATGCAGAATGTTCTCTTCAAATGAAAGATTATAATTATGTAAAAATATGTACAATTATTTTAGTTTTGGAGCATGTACAGCAATCTAGTGCAAAAATCATACCGCAGTGTTGTCAGAATGATAGGATAGAAGTTTTATATCTACTTCTAAGAGAGTAGTCTTAGTATATCTGGATGTGTTACAGTCTCTATATTACCTCACAACTCCTTTAACATTCTGTAACTAACAGGACACAGAATGCAGCTGTCTGAGGCAACGTTCTCCACTGTCTTTTTCCTGCCCTGTTCTGACCGCGGTGTCCTGTTTCAGATCCTGGTGAACTCCATCAACCAGCCTGCCGTGCTGTATGAGAACGTGGTGGTGAGTGAGGGAAGCCCGATCCTCAGAGATCTGCTCTTCAGTCCAGACCACCAGCACATCTATGCCCTCACAGACAAACAGGTACGAGCTTCAAACACACACACACGCGCACACACACACCACACACTCACACTCACACACTCTGTGTTTCTCTGTGTGTCAGACACTCAGGCAATCTCTGTGATTGCTTCCGTTTGATTTCCAGCGCTGAGCCAGCCCCCCTCTCCTCCCACACACATTCCTCCCCCCAGTCAGCAGCCCTCATCACAGGCAACGGGGCAGGGGAGTGGGTCTCTCTGTGATCCCCGTTGATGGAATAATTGTCCAAATCCCTCTCTTTTAGCCCCGCCAAAGCACGAACAGAAAGGGAAATATTCCCTCTCCTCCTCTCCCCAGTCCTCTGCTCCCCGTCTCCTCCTCTCCCTGCGCTCTCTCTCTCTCTGTACTTTCATGTGGTTTCTCCCCTAAACTCCAATTGAAGGGCCTCCTCTTGAACACTCATTAAAGACGTTTCCTCCGTCATTACTGGGAGCTCCCCCCCTGCACCCTGCTCCCCTTCCCAGCCTCTCTGTCTTTATCAGGCTGGAAGAGATGAATTGGTTAGCGGGGTGATGAGAGATGAAGGGCCACCAAAGCTTACCACTAAGGATTCATCTCCGAGATTTAAATTGAAACCGCTTCTTCAAAATGCACCTCTCTCCTCGGAATTACTATTTAACACACTGCCGACTCCTCTCAGTCCCCCTTTAGCATGCTGTGTCCTCTCACTCAGACACCTGGATGGGTTAGTTAACTTGATGGATGTCTATATCTGCCATACGGTATTACATTCCATGTCAGGGCAGAGCTGTATGTGTTGAGGTCTGCTTTAAGGCATATTGGACATGGTGACATGCGGTAAGGACTGTCAAGCTCTTTGAGACCGCCTGGCTCTGTGACACTCCAAGCAGGAGCAGGTATTCCTGATAAGGCCTTAGCTGGTGGACAGACAGACACATGGTTACCATGCACCCGATCGTAATGCCGCGATCTGCAGCCGTCTTATGTCTCCCCAGCCGACAACCACCGAAAGTTGGCTGAATATCAATAGTCATTTTCCTTCAAATTGTTTGGGAGTCAGGCTCCGACCAGGTGTGACGGCCACAAACGCAGCACACGTCCTCCAGGGAAAGCCAGCCGGTGCCATTTAAACTCCACATTAGAGGGGTAGACGGGGGAAGGAGGAAAATGGAAGAGGGTAAAAAAGGAGAGGTAGAACAAAAGGCCTGTACAAAAGTGAACGCGTGGTGGCACAAGGCCTGTTATGGGGCTCAGTGTATTTGGATGAAACTCAGAGCAGTGCAGCTCACAGACTGTGTATGTTTTATTCCCCCCTCCTCAGCCCCCATCCCAGTAAACTCCCATGTGTCCTAATTGATAGCGTGAATATGAATCTGCTTCCATATGGGGCACAGGCGTTTACTCTTGCACTGGGGGAAAGATATCTTCCTGCATTTGAATATGACAGCTTTATTTGTACAGCAGAAAATATGCAGAGCCAGATCAGACCCCTCCATTAGTCGTATGGGATCCCCAGAGAGAAGACTGACTGCTGCTATACAGTCTCTCTCCCCGTGCCCTCATCTTGGCCTTATGTCCGAATGTTGACCTGCCCTGCCTTATCTGAGCCACTGACCAGTCTTTTTAGTTCAACCGTTACACCCTTTACCTGACCAGAAATGTAGACTGAGAAGGAATCCAGTGGAAATGTTTGATCATTTTTTCAAATCAAATTTAAAGGGCTTTATTGGCATCGGAAGTATTTGTTAGCACTACCAAACCAACTTCATCATGTCACTGCCCAATCTTATCTCTGCTACCATGACAACCACTATGGGGTGTTAGCTATAGTAGTGACATTCCTACCAGGTGCATAGAGTGAATATCTCTGTCACACACACAGAGGTATTTGTTATAATATTTGACACAAACAGATGAGTACCGTTCAACATCACATTTTTTGGACACACATATTTCATGTTTTATTATCCTTGCGAGGACATTTAGAAAGTACTCAACATCCTTTAACTGTTTACCTAACCCATAACCCCAACTGTAAGTTTTACTCTAAACTTAACCCCTAAAAAGAAAATTGCATTTTTCCTTATAGGGACAGGCAAATTGTCCGCACAAGGTCACATTTTCCTTTTTATTACTCTCCTTGAAAGGATTTTTGGTACTTACACGCATAGTAAAACCTATACACACACATATGCACGCACGCGCGCGCACACACTCACTATAGTTTGACTTGCAGCAATTTCCCAGCGATTAGAGATAATCGACTTCCATGTGTCTAAATCTTTAAAGGAAAGATAGGCTGTAATTGATACAAATGGATTCCATTTGACTGGCCCTGACATAGGAAATGGCTTAGTTCGATCACTACACTGCTGAGTCCAAGCAGAGATGTTGAACATGAAACCTTTCTTACTCATTTTCCACCTTAGCCTGAGTTTTATCCAGTGATCACCCCAACAGTCTCCAATCCATGGGACGGCTCTTTTATAGCCCCTTTAATGCTACCGACATTCAACCATCTAGAGTAAAACAACCTTCACTAAGAAGTAGCCTGTAATAGGGCTGCACGAGTTGGATGAAATATAGAAGTGCATTTTTTGACTGAACATTGCAATTATGATTACGAATAGCGATTTTTAAACAATTTTGCGTGAACAGCGTAGGTATCTGTTTATAATGTACTAGCCTTGTATAATGCCTAATTGAATAAAAAAGAGTAAAAGTTAAAAGTGCACACTTTCCGATTTCACCATTCAGCCTGTGTGAAGCATTTTAGTTGTATAACCTCATTTAATATAATGGCGTTTGCACCTTTGCCAGCAGGTACATAAACTTTCTCAACTCCTGAGCAATATTTTGACCCGTATAATGTAGCCCATGTCTGCAGGCCCCGACTTTGAAGCAGAAACTGCTAATAACCATCCTGTTGTGTAGTTGACAATATCTCGGCGCCACTCGTTAGTTTGAAACAGACTTCGCTAGGTGTTGCAGTTTGAACTGAAACTAACATTGAAAAACCATCAAGCATTTCATCAAAAAAAAAAAAAAAAACCTAGATAGCCAAGAAACATAAGTCTTACTTAAGGAGATGCACATTTGTTTAATTATACATCGGTAAACTCTCCAGATGGTCTATATAGTGCTGTCTGTGGCTCTGACATCTGTGCATCATTGTTGCATACAAATAAGGGATTAGTCCTGGAATTAAGGTAAAGTACCAAAAAAATGATATTTGGGTTAATACCCCCCACAAACTGATGACGGATGGACGACGTGTACCCGTCGGCTCTCATTGCAGTAATGTCAATATTGCAATTTTGATTTTGGTCACAGGAGATTGTTTTAGTCATCCAGAAGTGATTATGAGTGTCCATTGACTATGATCCTATGATTTATTAACACCAGGCTGTGTGAAATAGATAGGTGTGGATGTCCCCCCTGGTGTAAGTCACCTGACGTGTATGTCCGTGCATGTTGGGTGGACGTAAAGATGTTCTCTGGCGTTACTGTTCTCGCGCCGTGACTGTTCCCTGGCCCCTATCCCTGGGGTGGGTCTGATAAGACGGAGCTCCTGGCACTTAGTTTAAGCACCTCCAGCGTCCATTAAGGCTGCCGGCTTTGGCGCGGTGTGGCACCCGGTGAGGCTGGAGAGAATGTGCGGCGTGCGTTTCCCTGTCGACGCTGTATGCTGCACCTCAGCCACACAGATCACATTTGACTGATGTTAGCGTCGGAGCAGGCAGCAGTGTCAGACGGAACACCGGATGAGTCTGGGATTTCAGAGCTCACAGCGTCCTGTCCCTCTGCTGGCTCAGAAAGAGGGATGAGGAGAGGTGGGGAAATTAATTGGTTTGAAGAGATTTCTCTCTCTTTCTCCCACTCCCTCCATCTCCTCTTTACAGCCTCCCCGTCCTCCTGCTGATGGAGTCAATGGGCTGCATGCCCCTGGGGTCGGCAGCAGAGATGGGGGAGTGTCTCTCTTTTCCCTCTCCCACTCTCTTTCTTTCCTTCTTTCCCCTCTTTCCTCCCTCACTCATTGAATCCCTCTTTCCTTAGCCAATCTTGAGAGTAGGAGGAGCGCTGACTGAGGGCTATTTTCTCAGAAACAGCGGGCAGCTAAAGAGATGGGCTCAAATAGAATCTCACCTCTGCTGTGGAAATGGAGTTTTCCACATAGGCAAAAATCACCAGAATCTTTGAATATAGCCTCAATAAGCTGCAAAACATTGTTTTTAGACACGGGCTTTGTTGACAGTATCAAACCCTGAGAAAGGCTTTAGCTGTCACCAGATATGAATGGACAATATCTCTTCCTCATGTTCTTTTTCTCTGATATATTAACATGGTAATGTAGCCTTCTTCACCATATCAGATTCACTTACTGCAGTTACCGTAGATGGCGGCATGATACAAAACATTATTGTTAAACCTTCTCCTGACAAAAGGAGAAGCACAGAGTTCCAGGGGAAAAGCATGTTGTTCCCAGGCATTGAATGTGTTCCACAAATGGCACCCTATTCCTGGTTGACTTCACTATTTTGACTGGTGCTAAACTAGTGCAATACTTAGGGAACAGGATGCCAATTAGCATGCAGCCTGAGATGAAGTTGCAGGCTAGATGATGCAACAGGTTCCCAGTAGATGAAGCCCTGTCTTGGTTCAGACTTAGCAGATGTAGGAGATAGCTTCCTCCTAGCACTGCTGCTGTTAAGATGGTTAAGACCTATCTATTCATCACCGAGGATGGGAGCATGTCTAATCCATCTGAAAATGATTAGTCTCATTCTCTTAAACATCATTTCAGTTCCTGAGGGTGTTCAGCATGTGATTGATCATCATTAGAACACAGTGTAGAGTAGCTGATGGTGTGCTACTCTATTCGTGGCATCTTTTTAATATATTATATACCAATTGAGGGCTAATCCAACCTACAGGGCCCTAATCTCACTTGTTTTTGTCCTTTTAGTTTGTGCGGGAATAGGATGAATCTGTTTTCGACCGTGGTGTTCAAACCATCCCCCTTCTCCGTATGTAATCATTGTGCTTTCAGGAGAGTCGCTCAGCGGGGGCGAGAGAGATGAGAGAGAGAGAGCACTCTGTTTGTCCTACCTATCACCTCCTGCCTTTTCTCCATTTGTCTCTCCTCATTGGATAATAGAAATGCCAGTGTGTAAGGCCAGTGTTGTGCCTCAAACATCAAAAACTCCATTTCCCAAACTGACAGAACAATTTACCATTCCCCATATTCACAAGCAGTTAATTAAAAGTTCTGGATAGCCCATCGTACATCTCCCACTGCAAATGCTGGGACTGGTGAAAACATAAAACTGTCCGTTTAGCTGCGAGGAGAGACATTTCGATTAGCGTGCATTGGATTTATACAAGGCTTCTCCTTCCACTGTTGGTCTGACAATAAAGAGACGCGGAGGAGAGCTAGCTGCATGCGTAAAGTTTAAACGCCTACGTCTGTGGAAATACTGACAGATTAGTCCAAAGTTTTATCAGGAGTGTTGACTAGACTGTATGTATAGTCATCCTTGACCTCATCTGTCATGTGAATGGTCTTGTTTGTAATATACAGTATCCGTGTATGGATTAACGTAAATATGATCTGGAATCAATTCCTGACTAACATCATGCTGCTCGCTGCACAGGATACGGTTACCATGGAGACGGTAATCTATGCTCTACCTTAACTGTGTAGATGCATACAGTCTTAGAGAAAATGTTTCCAAATTAGTTATTTGTCAAGGGATAGGGTTCTATCAAGAACCATTTTGATCAGATTGATATTTTTTGCTCTTTGTTCAAAATGCTAGGGTGTTATAGGGTTTTATAAAGAACTGTTATGAAACAATATTTATTGTAGAAAGTTTCTGGAGGTTTCTCGGCAGAATGCTTCATATTGGATTCTAAGTAGAACCATATTCAGGGGGTTCTACACAGGGGGCTCTACATAGAACCAGCTGCAAAACCTAGCACCAGAAAGGGTAACCTTATGGTAAAAACCCTATATTCTTCTAGCATGTTCATTTGTAAAGAGTGTATGGGAAGGCCATTGTACAACATAAACATAATGTGACTCATTGTTTTTAACTGGCTCACAGTGGTTACTCAAAGAGAGCTGATGGCAATAATGAAGAGAAGATGGCCTTGGAGCTATTGATTTTGGTACAGTAGAGTACAGTGGAGAAACCTTATCCCTGTCAGCACAGGCAATTAATAGCAGCTATTTGATGTTCTCCGTTTGATGGTGGAGTTTATTCTTTCTTCAGTCAAGGAATAAGGGAGGAAGTATCGGATGACTGAAATCTGATTTGTGAGGCGGACATCTTAATATAGTTATAGAGGGTCAACAAGATCCGGTTTGGAGGAAGGAAATGTGGCATATGTTGTATTGAAGGCTGTGTCCTGTGTGCTTCCCTGTACAATCAAATGGGAGTTCCAACACAATGGGTGCAGAGTTAGTATAAGAATGTGAGATTATAAAAAATAAGATATTTTTTTGTCATTGAGCTTACCAGACAAACAGACACATTATTTACCTCAAACTCAGACACTTCCTTAATAGCTGGGACACAGTCTCAAAGCCAAGGCTGAATTTGACCAGGTAATCCTCCTTAAAACAAACACTATGTGTTTTTTTTCTGTTTTTGTCGGTATGGTACCGTGTGGTGGTACCACAGTAACATCTCTTGGTCCGCTTCGTCCTTGAACATGGTTGTCTCTTATTGACGAAGATGGTGCACTTATTGAACTTAGCTGACCGGGTAGGCCACGGGATCTGCATTGAACCGAGTGGTTAAGGCAAGTTAGAATGGTATCTAGCTGTCCTCGCTAAAGCATTCCTCCTGCAGAGCAGGTAACTACAGAGCTCTCTCACTCACAGATACCTCAGCACGGGCAGCATTGTCACCAGGCGGGAAGTCCTGTGCTCAACCCTTGAGGGATCCTTCTTGTTTATTAGCTCTGTGATCTCTTCTTCTCAACTTAATCACCGTCAAATTGCCACAATCTCATAATAGGAAAGGAATCACAATAGCCATGTCAGTTTCATAACCAGAGGCGGGCAGGAGAAAGACTCAACTGTATATTTGAACCAGGGAAAGACGATATTAGCAGATCGCCTGTCAGCATCTGCTTCTTTGTCATGGCTCCCTACAGAAAATTCAAAAGGACAGAAGAGCTGGGGATGAGGATGAAACCAGGGTCATGTTTCCCCACCATCTGAATGCAGAGCAATCAGTGGCCAGGCAGGATAATGTGATTTGTCAGGAGAGATGAAGGGCACCGTAACACAGGAGGTTTGGTCAGTTGTTGACGACCCTCTGGCCCTCGTCTGGTCCCACATAACAGTCTAACATGGATGTCATTCATTCAGCAGGTTGTGACCGGGTGGTATGAATGACCACAGGAAGTGGTGGAACGAATCACCTGCCTGTACTGTGTGTTCAGTGCGAGACCGTGTGTGGGACTGTTTGTGGATCCTCTCTGTGCCCTCTGACAACGTGGTGGAATCCCCGGAGAGGAGCGCAGACCCCAGACTCACCAGTCACTCCCTCTCAATACTGTGTCTGTGGCTATGATATATGACCTTATTTGCCATGTTTCTTTCTATGCCCAGACAAATTCAAGACAGATGGAAAACCCCTCCAGAAGGAAAAGTTTGTTCTTGCGAAATGAAGGCTTGTCATTTTCGAGGTGGGCAGAGAGATGACCGTGTCTGTGTGTTGGGGTGTTTCTGAAGGGGTGCTAACTGAAGGACCCATCCATCAGAGTCCTGTGCTCAGATAGCACATTCCATTTCGCCGCAAATTACACGGATGGGGCAATTACAGCAGGACTGCCTGGCCAGGCCCATACCCTTATGTGAAATGAAATATCAGTCGCAATTATATCTGTTTCTCTCCATCCTCCCCCTCATCCCTCGCTCCCTCCTTCCCGAGGCTGATTAAGATGCTCTCCATTGTGACCTAAATGAGAGAGGCTCATTTGTGGCTGTTATTTATTTGTAATAAATCCCTCCCCCTGTCCCTGAGCCTGAGATGAATGGTAGGATCCACCTCGTCGCTGCATATGCCTGCCTGCTGTAAATAGGCCAGGATGAAAATGACAGTTTTAATATGAATAGGTGCTCTCAGTAATAGTCTCTGGACCTCTTAGTAAAACAAAGGGCTGTGTCAGGGAAGGATCTTCCTGCCTATTATTTGCTTTATAAAACTCAATAATTGAAATGTTCTGTTGAAATATTATCTTCCCTGTATCGCCAGGCCTATTGAATAAACACTATATCTGCTTCTACGTTTCAACATTCTCCGGTGTGTTGGTCCCGATATTTCTGTCCGCCTCGCAACATTGTTTGGTCACGTGTGTCCAGGGAAATGTAATGACAGCTGTCTGCTGTTATTGCCTTTGTGGTAATTGGTTCAAAAAGGACATAAGGACTATCAGACGAACTGCTATCTCAGATCATCTGCTTTTGCTTGCGCGTTTGTAGCAAAAATGACATTTGATTTCTATAGCATTGCATGGAACGAACCCATTGAACTCCCCCACTCTAAGGGCCAGCGCTTCTTACCACGTCTCTTACGGTCTCCTATGACGCTAACCAGCAGCTGTGATAGACCTTAACGTGATGGTGGTATGCCTTGCATGGACTTTTTTAAAACTTTGAATGCCCTCCTTTTATTACTATTTCTCTCAATTCAATTGAATTTTGTTTCTCTCAAGTTTTTCTCAAATAGAGGTCCTGCTTCATACTAGATTATCTCTAGTCAATAATTGCAGTCCTCCCAGCAGTGAAGTCCTCAATGGTCTCAGATTAAATGGATCCTGTTTGATTTCCGACACTCAATTTAGAAGTTGCCTGCAGTTGTAATGTAATACCAGTCCGGTGAGATGGTGTGGGCTGAATCTGGCCGGATGCGTGGGTTTGAGAGGAGCAGCCAATAGGCAGGAAGACAGACAGGCTGAGAAAAAGAGGAGAGAGACAGAAAGGGAGACTGCTCTGGGCGGAGGTAGGTCTGCATACTGTACGTGTGAGCAAGCGCACACACAAACACTGGGGCCTAAAAAGTACTCCCATTCAAAACCCTGTAATCCCAAACACCGCATTTGAAACATTAAATAGTTCAAAGTCTATCCCCAAAGTCCTAAACCTAACCCCAAGACCCTAATCCTAAATGTTACCCTAACTCAAAATCATTCTCCTAAACCTTAATCCTAATTCTATCCCAAACCCCAATTGTAACTTTTACCCTAAACCTTCCACATGGAAACATTTTCCTTGTTTTGCTTTCCTAGCAGGGTCAAAATATAATTATACCTGTCCATGCAGTCACTCACTCACACACAAACGCACACACACACGCACACATACACACACAAAATAATAGCTTGAAATGCTGTTGTCCGGCCAGAGAATTGAAGGTTGCATTTGAGAGTGCAGCCATGGGGTTGATTGAGGCCTTCATTCACTTACTCGCTACCCAGAACACATCATGAGTAAAACCATGAGGAGACAGGCCTGAGATCTATGAAGAGTCAAGGATACGTCGGAGAAGGTGAAAGACTGCACGCCACTGTACTCTACATCAGTCTGTGACGGGATACGACACACCTCAACAAAGCCACAGTCACAGCTGGGGCACTCACCGATTCCCTCAGAACCTCCGGAATGTTCCGCGGTGTTGACTGTTGTACTGTCCGTGTGTGTTTCCAGGTGAACCGCGTTCCAGTAGAGAGCTGTGAGCAGAACCTCCGGAGCGTTCCGCGGTGTTGACTGTTGTACTGTCCGTGTGTGTTTCCAGGTGAACCGCGTTCCAGTAGAGAGCTGTGAGCAGAACCTCCGGAGCGTTCCGCGGTGTTGACTGTTGTACTGTCCGTGTGTGTTTCCAGGTGAACCGTGTTCCAGTGGAGAGCTGTGAGCAGAACCTCCGGAGCGTTCCGCGGTGTTGACTGTTGTACTGTCCGTGTGTGTTTCCAGGTGAACCGTGTTCCAGTGGAGAGCTGTGAGCAGTACCCCTCCTGCAGTGCCTGTCTGGGATCGGGAGATCCTCACTGCGGCTGGTGTGTCCTCCACAACGTGTGAGTGTACGACACACCACCCCACAGACCCTACCTAATGCAGCGTAACCGCTCAAGTCGCCACAACTTCAGAAATCTCTTTCTCAGGTGTTCCAGGAAGGATCGTTGCGAAAGAGCGGATGAGCCTCAGCGTTTTGCCTCCAGAGGGGAGCAGTGTGTCAGACTGAGTGTTCAACCTGGGAACATTTCCGTCACCATGTCTGAAGTCCAGGTGCGTGACCTGACAAGAAATCGGCGTGTACTGTGTGTAAATATGCGTGTTACTGTGTGTGCGCGTGTGTGAGAGAATACGTGTTTAGATGAGCTTTTTTGATGAGGGTTTGTGTTGTCTTCTCATTGACTTGCCCTTCGCTCCCCGTTCTACGTATTTGTAGCTGGTGCTGCAAGCCCAGAATGTGCCTAACCTTTCGGCTGGAGTCAACTGCTCGTTTGAGGACTACACTGAGACGGAGGGACGCATCTTTGGAGGCCGCATCTACTGCCTGTCCCCTTCCACACGCGAGGTTGCCCCAATCACACGGAACCAAGGTGGCAACTCTTTTGTGTAGATACAATAGGCTTTGTTCAGTCATTAACCTAACTTTCAAAGGATCTCTTTCTCTCGGTTGCTGCTGCTTACAACAACTGCATGTAGGCATGTGCAACAGGCACTGAACAATGCCTGTTTGTCGTGTTAGAAGAAATGCAATACAAAGGTAGGCTTGCTAATTCATCTCCAAGACTATATCTAAGATTATACATAAATTATTCTAAATATTTGTCTTGCCTGGTAAAATAAAATTCTGGGTCTGTATTTGAAATATTCTATCATACAAAGTAATGTTCATGCAAGAGTTAGCTAGTTAGTTTATAAAGTGGCCAATTAAAGTAGACTAGGTTTTGCCAGTTTACTTAAACAGCTATAGCTTACAAATGGTGCTCAATTTAGAATACATATTTAAATGTCAAGCCTGTAGTTAAGTCTCATCTCTTTATATATAGTAATTAGCATAGCTGACCTTGTTTCTTTTTTTTGGCTTCCTTAAATTTGAAAAATAATGTGCTTATTTCAGGGAACTTGGAAAGTCCACCACTACCCAAATGGTTTATATCATCGTGTTCAAATAACAGTTGTTTTTAGTTTAATTTGACATGAAAGCTTTCATGTACAATTACATTTTACTTGTGTGTATGCTTTTTAAAAATGGGATTTGCTTCTGTTTTAGCCTGCATTTATTTTGTATAATCATTGCTGTTTGGCACTCTCGACCACTATAACAATGTCGCAAATTATGACTTTCATCTCTCAATTGCCATAAAGAGTTACGGTTAAGACCCCTATATTTTTTTCAAGACTCCATTTCCTGTGCCTCTTTGGCCCTTAACATGCTCATTCTTACTGTGTGTGCCTTAAGGAAACAATGTGTTCAATATATAGACCTAATTGCCTGATTGCCCAGACAGTCTAGTACCGAACGTGCATCATTGGTTTATTAGAATCAAATAAATCAAAGCATGCATTTGGCCAGAAATACCATCCACAAACTTGAACTATTTGACAAAAAGGGCATTTTCATAATTTTTACAATTTCTTTAGTAGTATTTAGTCTGGATATCATGGAAATATATGTAACATTTATTGTGGATCAGGCATCTATCATTTTTTATGACTCGACATGCATGTCATGCAGCAGCATAATTATATATATATATATATATATATATATATATATATATATATATATATATATATATATATATAAAATTATATATATATAATATATCCAATGTGTAACTGACAGTTACACAAGTGATACACTGACGATGGGGATAAAGTACAGTTTTT